>JARHVA010002230.1:2242500-2415000 GCA_037957365.1 Torreya grandis
ATTATGAGTTCATTGAGAATGACATGCTTTGTGGAGCTTTGTATCATTGTACATTATTATACAGACATGTATTATGTTGAAACTATACATTTTATACATATATACCATTATAACAGTTGGCTGTAATATTGTATTAGTTGTGTTTGAATTTTTAATATTAGTTTTATGAGATAAATGTAATTTTTGTTTATGTATTTAGCACTGTACTTGATCTTAATGTTGATATTGTGATCATTAGCTAAATAGATTAGCTATACATCTTATAATTGTTAGCCAAAAACTAATGTATTTAGTTAAAGATCACTATATGTTATTTTCATCATGATGGAATTTATTTACTGAATTTATGTAATTTTAAAAAAATAAATTGCCCTATTATAGAAAAACCCAGTGGGGTTGTTACAAGAAATTGTGAATATTCAAGGTTTGAAATGACTTCATATAATAGTTTAATCTTAGATTTTTACAATTTTTACTTGGGTTAAATGAATGATAACCTAATCATAGATTTTTATGGTCATAGTTCTCTAGGTAGAGGTTTTTAAATAATGGGTCCTTGTTTCTAAAATTTCTAAAATGGTGTGTGTGTGTGTGTGTGTGTGTGTGTGTGTGTGTGTGTGTGTGTGTGTGTGTGTGTGTGTGTGTGTGTGTGTGTGTGTGTGTGTTTTAGGGAACAATAAGTATTTTTACGTATTTATCTTGAGATGTATTACTTGCATGTTTCTATTAAAGACACCATAAAATTTAATGAATACCTTGAAAATAAAATGCATCAATTAGAAAAATTGAGTGAAAAATGCATGTAAGATATTGAACACTTATGAGTTTATCAAGATTGCATTAAGTGAGCATTTAATAAAAAGGTTCTACCACATGAATTTGTTATGGGTGACCTAACACTAAAATAAAATCAAAAGAATACCAATATAAAAAAGGACAAAAAAGATATGTTTAAACCAAATTGGTTAGAACCATTTACAATTAGAGATAAAATGGGAAATGACATATACCACTTTGCTAAACTTGAAGGAAAGAATCTAAATATCCCAATGAATATTATGCACTTGTGTAAATATATTATGTAATATTATTCAAAAAATACCAAAAAAAATAAAAACTCCAAAATATTTTTGGCATTTACATATTATATTGGCTCGTTGACATCTATGTGTTAGTTCTATATTGACGGATATCATATCATTTAATTCTACATACATAAGTGTTTTGAACTTATATTTGAGTGTGAAATAGGCATACACATATACATGATTTATAAACTTATGGATATTGGGATTTCTCTCTTCTCACATCACTATAATGTTGGGAGCATCTACCTCTATGATCATGATACTTCCAAGTTACATCATTCTATGGTTACTTTATATTATCACGTTTTGAGCTCATATATGTACTTACATATGCCTTTATCAATTTTTTGATGTAGTGGATTGCACCCGGGGCAAGGAGGCCAAGCTCTTGCCTTCCACACACAATAATGGAAACTCCCCTCTCGCTTGTGGGATTAGTGAAGCTGGAGGGGAGAGTCTCTAGGTAAGGGCTTGCTCCCTTTGATGCATCTAATTTGTTCTAGTAAGTGCTAACACACACACACACATAATGGGGGGAATGAAAAGGGAGAAAGATTGTAGGAAAACAAATCTACTCTAAAGGAGGTGATGCACCAAAATAAATTGACCTTCTCATACTCACACTTAAAATAAGACAAACACATATATACACTTCAAACTGGTAGAAGGACCAAGCTGCAAGAAACTTGGTAGGGAGGCTTTAATGGAAAATATAGAAAATAGAGATTCACCAAAGGTGTTGTGAAAAACACACTGTATAGTAATTTCTTCCATTTTTGCACTTCCAAATATATATCTCCTTGTCAGCTACAGAAATGGCACCTTATAGACACTAGGTATGTTGGTGTTGAACCTATGGAAGCATCAAGAAGCAATGACTAAACACAAACTGACACTTAGACATACACAAAGATATCTAACTAGGATAGAGGTAAAAAATGTGTTTATTGTTTCAGGTGAAAATTTGCTAGGTCTACACCTTACAAATGTGGAAGATCCTTTTTCAAATGACAAGTCTCCAATATATAGAAGAAGAAAGGAGGCCTTTTGGCAACCTTTTCACAAGTGACCCATGTGCCTTATGAGCATTGGGAAAAGCAAGCCACTTAAACATAAATGCTCTGTTGGCCCTGGCTCTAACTTCAGGTGTTTTTTGACACAAGCTGCATTGTTTCCCCATTGATAGAGATTGCTCCTTGAATGCACCTACATGATTTGTCTACTCATAAATGTGAAATGAAGAAAATAGGTCACATGGTTGTCCATTCACACCTTCTAATGGTCAATTCACAAACATTGTTTCACCTGTTAGAGTAATTTATTGAATCAGCACCTCCCTTCACCACTCAGAATATCTACTTGCTCCTACACTTGGCACTTTTGTCTTTTTTGGCCCTCAGGCTATCTCTAGGTGGGTCACTGCATTCCTTGGGCTCCTTTCATGGCTGGTGCTTGGGCATTTAAAAAACAATAGCCTTTTTATTGGCTTAAATTTGATGTTCATGCACCTATCATCACTTGAAAAGCAACAGCTAATTAGCCCTCTTGAAGTTGACATCTTTCAGGACATCACCATCCTTGGCTATTTCCTTCAGGTTTTCTTGCTTAGCACCTTCTCGAAGGGGAGGTGATCCTTCAACCTTTGGAAAGGGCCCCTTTATTTTGGCCAAGAGTATCCTACAAAGGCACATGCCCTTTGAGTCCTTCAACTCTTTGGTGGGTCTCTGCATTGTTTTGGACTTTTTCTCACAGACAAAAAGTCCACAAGAATTGGCCATCTCCAAATTTTTGTACTTTAGCCTTTGCTTTAGTCTTTTGTGTAGCCCCTCCAAATTCTATGGGCTTTCCTCCTTTGTGGCCTCTTTGAAGTTCCTTTTCCCTCTACAAGGGCTTATTAAACCTAGACTACACTCCATAAGGGCACTTGCCCTTCGACTTTGGGGGCACCTTGTTGAACTGACCCTTTGAACCAATTGCGTTAAACCAAAGCATTGAACCAGTTCAACAATTCAAGGCTACACACTGAGCCCATTGAACCAAGCCTTTGAACTTTCCTTGTCTACTTCTATCATTGATCTTGCATGTTGAACTGGAGGCATTAAACCTAATGATTGAACCAAGTGATTGAACTAGTTCAATGCTGCGCATCGATGAACTCATTAAAGGATTGATAGAATGAAAAAGGCATTGAACCAATGCATTAAACCAACTCGTTGAACTAGTTCAATGGTTCAAGCAACTGCTAAGCCAAGATCATTTAACTCTTTGCTAAACCAAGTGATGAACTTAAAGATTGAACCAAGGCATGAACCAAGGCTGATTAAACTAAGCAATTGAACTAAAGTGATGGTTCAATGGTTTGAAGATGCCAACCTTCCTTGAAAATTTTCTTCAAATGAAGGCCCAAAAGAGCCTTGTAAACCCTAGTACTTTTTGAATTGATTCTTCATCTGCCAAGGATTTCACTAGCTGAGTCCATAGAAAACCAAGCTCTACAGAGTTTATAGAAATGGACCTATAGAGTCCATAGAAATTTTTGGACTTGTGCAAAATCAAAAAATAAATTGGCCTTAATCAGCAAGGGAAGAAGGGGACCATTTTTTTGCCTTGTTGGGGAAAAAATGGTCAATAAATTGGTGACTCTCAGGGGAAGCATGATTGCTATGCTTAGAAGCCAGTTGCCTTGAAAATCCATTGGGCATGGGGTCAGATTATAACTTAAATACCAATAATAGCTTTGATAAATCTAAAACCAATCACATAGATTCACCTCAAAAGGAAAAGAAAACACACACAAAGCTAAGAAAACTACTTGTGCAAACAACACTTAGGGAAAATAGGGAAAGAAAACTAAAAGTAACCTACTATATATAGTTAACCAGGTATTTTTTATTCCCTCCTAGATCAAAGGGAAAACTTCTAACGTCTCCTTCATCTGACACACCTAGTATCAATAATGGATCCCACAAGGAAATATTTATGTGCAGCTCCTTCACC
This sequence comes from Torreya grandis, assembly GCA_037957365.1. Taxonomy (NCBI): domain Eukaryota; kingdom Viridiplantae; phylum Streptophyta; class Pinopsida; order Cupressales; family Taxaceae; genus Torreya; species Torreya grandis. The sequence goes on from JARHVA010002230.1 coordinate 2,246,586, forward strand.
TGGTCTACCATGTTGATCTGAGGATTGTTCCCTTCCATATTTTCTTTGGGGTCACTTGTAGCCTTCTGAGGCATAGGTTGGGGAGCTGAATGTACAATTGGAGACAAAAAATTTGGGAATTTCTGGTTCACCTATGGTGGAAGAGATGGTGTGGACATTTAAATAGCTGCTTGAGTTTCTTCCATAACTTTCCCTTTGAATCTTGTGTTGGTTGTAACACAATCAGCCTAATTATCTACAGCACCCACATAATTGATTACACAGAACTCACATTCCAGGTGGTTCATAAGAGTAGAGTCAGGCTGACTCTGACTATTGCTTGTGTTGGGTTGCATTGGAGCTTTGAAGACCTGGGGGTGAGTAGCTGCATGAACATCTTGCACATTTGGGTAATAACCCATCATCTCATTCATATAAATGACCTGCTCTTGACCATATCCCATGGTTGAACAACTTGGTTATTCCTACACTGATTGTTTTGAATGGGCACCATAGCTTTAGATGATGAAGGGGTGCCTAGGTTGTAGCCTTGGAAAGGTTTGGTCTAAGTCAGCTGACCCTATCCTTGACTATAATTTTGGAAAGGGGGTCTTGGAGCTTGATCATATTGTTGGTATCCTTGGTTTGGTCTATTGCTTTGAGCTTGCTACCTTTTAAGAGCTACAAGTTCATTCAACATACTCTACAATAGACTCTTAACTTCATGAAGCTCATTGGATGGAGCAGCAGTTGGTTTCTCTATGCTAAGCAGAGGAGCTAATGTGGGAGCAACAACCTAAATTGGAGGTAGCATTTTTAGGAAAAGTAGCATATGGGGTCTAGGGGCTACTTTTCTAGCCTATACTGAGCAATTTTTAGCTGCTATGGCTATGTCATAGGCAGTAGGTAGCACAAGCCTTCCCATGGATTGTATCATCATATTAATATCACTGTTTAATGCTTTCAAATAATATAGGAAAGCATAGCTAACAGTCGATCTTACCAGAATGGGGATTCTATCCCAAGTGTTTTGAAACTACGTGTTGAAATCTTGCATATATTCTTGTGGGGCTCTTTTTATGGTCATCAATTACTCAAAAAGTGAGAGGTCATCACTCTTTTCCCCAAAATGGTCTGTTAGCTAAGTACCCAATTCATTCTAGGAATGGATTAAATTTGTAGGCAAAGTGTCGTACCAGTCAAGAGCTTTGCCCTTGAAAGACACTGCCAACAATCTGATTGCAATATTCTCCTTAGTGACACTATGAATATTGCAGAAGTTAGCAATATTCCTAATGTGTTTGATGACTGTAATGGGCCCCTCTCCATCAAAAGAAGGCACATTTTTGAGGGTTGCTCCTTGGATTGGGTCATAACATTGGAGGTTCAAGGGACTCTGACCATGAAAGTTCACAAAGGGTAATGCCATAGCAATAAGGGGATTCAAGTGGGGTAATTCTCCTATGAAGGAAGCACCTGTAGCTAGACTAGGAAGATGACTCGCTAAATAAGGATGAGTCCCTTTGAACCTCAGTTGCTTTGCTGATTTGAGAGGTAGTTCAATGAATTCAAAAGGGACACCCTTATTAGTGGATCATGTGGTGACTTTAGGCATAGGAAGTTAAAACCAGTCTTTGATTGGAAAACTGAAGCTCTTACCAGTGGAGTCGCCATATGCTAAAAATATTTGATTTGTTGTAACAAGATCAACATCAATCCTAAAACCTTATTGAGTGTAAGACTATGTCCCACTGGGCATGCCAAAAATTGTTGACATAGTGGATTACACCCAGGGCAAGGAGGCCGAGCTCATGCCTTCCACACGCAACAATGGAAACTCCCCTCTCACCTGTGGGACCGGCAAAGCTGGAGGGGAGAGTCTCTAGGTAAGGGCTAGCTCCCTTTGATGCATCTGATTTGTTCTAGTAAGTGCTAACATATACATATATACATATATACATATATATATATATATATATAATGGGGGGGATGAAAAGGGAGAAAGATTGTAGGAAAACAAATCTACTCTAAAGGAGGTGATGCACCAAAATAAACTAACCTTCTCACACTCACACTTAAAATTAGACAAACACATACATACACTTCAAACTAGTAGAAGGACCAGGTTGCAAGAAACTTGGTAGGGAGGCTTTAACGAAAAATATAGAAAATAGAGATTCACCAAAGGTGTTGTGAAATGCACACTATATAGTAATTTCTTCTATTTTTTCACTTCCAAATATAGCTCTCCTTGTTAGCTATAAAAATGGCACCTTATAGACACCAGGTATGTTGGTGTTGAACCTGTGGAAGCATCAAGAAGCAATGACTAAACACAAACTAACACTCAAACATACACACAGATATCTAACCAGGATAGAGGTAAAAAATGCATTTATTGATTTAGGTGAAAATTTTCTAGGGCAATGCCTTACAAATGTGGAAGATCTTTTTTCAAATGACAAGTCTCCAATATATAGAAGAAGAAAGGAGGCCTTTTGGTGCCCTTTTTTCAAGTGACCCATGTGCCTTACGAGCATTGGGAAAAGCAGGCCACTTAAACATAAATGTTGTGTCAGCCCTAGCTCTGACTTTAGGCATTTTTTGACAGAGGCCATGCCATTTCCCCATTAACTGAGATTGCTCCTTGAATGCACCTACACAATTTGTCTACTCATAAATGTGAAATGAAGAAAATGGGTCACAGGGTTGGTCATTCGCACCTTTTAATGGTCAATTCACAAACATTGTTTCACTTGCTGGAGTAATTTCTTGAATCGGTGCCTCCCTTTGCCACTTAGACTATCTGCCTACTCCTACACTTGGCACTTTTGTCTTTTTTGGCCCTCGAGCTATCTATGGGTAGGTCGCTACATTCCTTGGGCTCCTTTCATGGCTGACACTTGGGCATTTATAAAACAAAGGCCTTTTTACTAGCTTAAATTTGACATTTACACACCTGTCATCACTTGAAAACCAACAGCTAATTTTCCCTCTTAAATTTGATGGCTTTCAAGACGTCACCATCCTTAGCTATTTCCTTCAGGTTTTCTTGCTTAGCACCTTCCCAAAGGGGAGGTGACCCTTCAGCCTTTGGAAAGTGCCCCTTTATTTTGGCCAAGAGTCCCCTACAAGAGCACATGCCCTTTAGGTCCTTTAGCTCTTTGGTGGGTCTCTACATTGTTTTGGACTTTTTCTCACAGACAAAAAGTTTACAGGAATTGGTTGTCTCCAAATTTTTGTGCTTTAGTCTTCACTTTAGTATTTCAGGTAGCCCCTCCAAATTCTGTGGGCTTTCCTCCTTTGTGGCCTCTTTGAAGTGCCTTTGCCCTCTACAAGGGCTTATTAAACTTGGACTGCCCTCTGTAAGGGCACCTGCCCTTCAGCTTTGTGGGCATCTCATTGAATCGACCCTTTGAACCAAAGCATTAAACCAGTTCAATGGTTCAAGGCTGTGCACCAAGCCCATTGAACCAAGCCTTTGAACTTTCCTTGTTCACTTTTGTCATTGATCCTACACATTGAACTGGAGGCGTTGAACCAAATGATTAAACCAAGTGATTGAACTGGTTCAATAGTTTAATATTGCATGTCGATGAACTCGTCAAAGGACTGATATATTGAAAAAGGCATTGAACCAATGCATTGAACCAACTCATTGAACCAGTTCAATGGTTCAATGGTTCAAGTGACTGCTAAGCCAAGATCATTGAACTCTTTGCTAAACTGAGTGATGAACTTAAATATTGAACTAAGGCCAATTGAACCAAGCGATTGAACTAAAGTGATGGTTCAATGGTTCGAAGATTCCAACCTTGCAAATTTTCTTCAGATGAAGGCCCAAAAGAGCCTTGTAAGCCCCAACACTTTTTGAATTGATTCTTCATCTGCCAAGGATTTCACCAGCTGAGTTTGTATAAAACTAAGCTCTATAGAGTCTGTAGAAATAGACCTACAGAGTCTGTATAAATTCTTGGACTTGTGTAAAATCAAAAAATGAATTGGCCTTAATCAATAGAGGAAGAAGGGGACCCATTTTTTGCCCTGTTGGGTAAAAATGGTCAACACAATGCTTATACCTTCTATACTGTATTGGATATTCTATGTACTAAGCATTTCTTCCATCATATTAGATCCATGGGCTACTATGATATGTTTATGTTGGTTACTTGTGATTCACTTTATGCAATTCCTTGATTGTTTTACCTTAATATTGTCTTATTTGTTGAGAATTTGAATATGATATATTATGTGTAGCCCCCATGCCTTTGCTTTCTTAATCAACATTTGAATATATTATTTCTTGATGTATTGACTTTGGAATATGTTATTCTTGATTTTATGGATATTTGAATAAGTCCTGTCCATTTCATTGTGCGACATTTGAACATGGCCCTTGATTTTGGTCTCCTTGGACCATTACCTTTTGCCTTGATCTTGAGTGCTCTTGTGTGTGTGCATGATTTCCTTATTGAGCTTGTAATTTCAATATCTAGAGGTTGTCATGATTTTGTCATGCATTTAAGGCCTTCATGTGATCACATTATGCATTTCAATGATACATTTACCTAGACATGTTCTCCTATATGCTACATGGTTAATTGATAGTTCTATGGTTATAATATAATTTTGAGGTGAGTTAAATACCAATTACTATTATTACCTAGCCTAAAATTGGAGGAGGTGGGGTATATTAGTGTGGGAATGTTAGAGAGGCATGGATTTCAAACACATTATAGTTGCAAATCTAATGGTGACATATTATAGAGACATGGCTTGCACACATTAATAATTTTAGATATATAGTGGGGGTATGTTTTAGAAACATATTTTATACACTTATTTATTATTCAACATAACCATATTATAGTGGGGGAATGTTTTAGAAACATGTTATCCATACTTATTCAGTATTCAACATACCCAAATTACAATAGGGGCATGTTTTGGAAACATGTTCTCCACATTTTCACTTATATAATTTTTTATATTTATATAAATATAGTGGGGGAATGTTTTGGAAGCATTTTCTCCATATTACATAATTTTGAAATTGTCCAAGTCACATAGTTATGTGATTCAGATACACATTTGTGGTAGAATTCTATACATTAGTACCATTGTTATACATAGTTTCAACATAAGACACATATAAGGTGTATATGATTACAATGTGAACCTAATATTGAAAAATCTAAATTAGTTTTATATTCTAAACATTCTTAGGGATTGTTACCACCCACCATTTAGATATTTATGAATTATATTGAGTCAATCTACTACAATAGTTGGTTTAGTTTTTGCTATGGTTGAGATGATTAAATAACTTAATATATATTAGATTTTAGGCTAGAATTGATTGTATCAGTTAGCCTCACCAATTTGATAGTGTGACTTGACTTGGTTCACTCACACTCACTAGATTTCAAGTATGATTGGGTTTCACATTTGAGCTAGTATCAACTATCAACTATAAATTCATCTTTGTTCTAAGGTGGGGTGAATGGTCTCCTCTCTCTCTCTCTCTCTCTCTCTCTCTCTCTCTCTCTCTCTCTCTCTCTCTAGATATATTCACTTTCTAGATTTATATATTTGTCCTAATCCTAATTTCAATTATTCATAATGATATATCTTTAAAATAAAATTACTAATATGTAAGGTGGTTGCATCGATACATAGGTGTACTCCTCAACCTTATTTTTTCAATATTTAAATTATTTAAAATTCTTTAAATTTCATATTATATGCACTAATTATGTAATTTAACATGCTCTTAGTTGTAATTTAATCACTATTAAATTACTCAAGTTCAAATCAATTAAATACAAGGTATGTTTTACAAGCCCAGGTATGTATTTCTTTTCCCTTAAACTAGTAATTTCATCACTAGATTAAAGGGAGGGCAAATGTCAATAATATTTTTGATTTATATATCTCCTCAATCTTGTACACTTGGAAAACATATACCTTGGTTGTTTCTCTCATTTCTATACCTTTGCCACATATATAAGTCTCGTGTCTACTCTCTCTTCTTCCCCTTAGCCCATATCTTAAGTTGGCAAGTCTTATATTAATGACCCATGCCTTTTATCTCACCCAAAATTCTTAAAACATGATTATCTTATGCCTATACAAGTTTTGATGATTTTATGACACTTGCATCTTAAAGAATACCTATGTTGATGCAAGTATATTGCTATGATGTAAGTGTTGAGTCTATTAAAGTCATATAGTCTACAAATGAAACATATCCTAAGGTCTTCCTAAGTGTTTTAATGTGATTTTTTTCTCCAAATGGATTAATATCAATATAATATCAAACCTCACTCATTAATCACCTAGCACAGACCAAGGTAACTTATCAAAAACATTCAATCCAACACTCAATAAATCAAAGCTTTCTTATTTCCATATCAATCATAGGGACAGCATATACATAGGTCTGAAGTACTAAAGGAGTAGACTAAGAGCTTGTTTTACCAAGTTACATGTTAGGTCACTATTATACTTAATTTTCACATGTTGCATGATTCACACACAATCTAACATATAAGAGAGAACTGGAAAAGTTTGAGGCCATATTTATATTATTGGATATGTAGGAAGCGTTTATTAATAGAGAGGTTTTTAGGGTAGTTAGACATCGCATTCCCACTAACCCATTTTTCTAACAACCACTATGAGGAGGAAGAACTAAGGTTTTATTATTTGACAAAGAGTGATAGTCCATGACCTAGATCTAAAAGCACCAAGTAAAGTCAATGAAAAACTTAGAAGAATATAGGTGGACACATCATGTTCTAGTAGGTACTCTATGAATGACAAATGCATCCAACCTAAACACTAGCATCGGTGTAACCATCTAAGGTTGATATAAGTGTTTGAGGTTATAGATTAAATAAATCTTTACATTTATGATTGTTATAGAATAATCTTCTAGTCTGCTTCTTACATGTTCTAGATCTAAATTTTTATTAGCATCATAATCATATAAGTACTTTGTTTTCAATATCATTACAATATTTAGCATAGTTTTACTTTCCATTTTCAGCATATCTCAGCATAATAAATTTAATATATGTTATATATTAGTTTTGAAGTTAATCAAACTATTATAGATTTGTTTATTTCTCTTATGATTATTCATTTATATATTATTAACCCTAGATCTACCATAATCTATATGTTTAAGGGTTAAACAAATGTGAATAGTCCTTTCATTATGACTATGCAAAAAATTATCTTAACAAAAATGGAAGAAATGTAATTGAGGAGTTCAACATTATCAATAAAAGTTATGAATATACTTATGATAAATCTAAGTAAAATTAAGATAAGAAACCAAGGTTCATGAATGATGATAAGCCTCATTAGTGGATTTTAGCTCAGTTATGGAACCTAGATACTAAAAATTTCTACAATACAAATGGGGTGATGAGGCCAATATATGTTGTGTCAAGGTTAATGAATAATTTTATAACTACATTATTGGCAATATGAGTTTCAATAGGAGTCTTAGTTTGTTAGAGTGTTTTTAGTTTGAGTCCAAATTGGATTCATAGTTTATTAGATAGTTGTCTTATCTAGATCTATATTCTTAGGAATCTATTGATCAGTTTAATTCCTATATACCCATGTGTTAATATATTTTAATAAATAAGTAATGTAGATAGTTTTTTACTCTTTTTCCTATAAATTTATTTAAACTTGATCTATTCTGGTATCAAAGCTTACTATGTTTGGATATAAAATTTGATAAGTTTGGATTAAGAAGAAGTGTTATAATTGGAGTATTGAAGAGAAGGGATTATAATCTAAAAATAATTTTTATATTGAGATGGATTACCATCTATAAAATCTTTGAGTTTATGCATACAAATATTATGATTGTCTGCAATAAACTAGTAACTGGTAATTATTATTTGTTTATTTCTATACCATGTCTAATATGTTGAATCTAATGGATTCCTACATCATTAAAATTAATAAATTAGATAGTGTTAATTATTTTAATTGTAAATTTAAGAAAAAAATGGAAAGGATTAATTCTTGGACCATTGTGAATGAAAATGAGTAAGTCAACTTCACCCCCATTTTTTGTTCAAGATTGGAGAAAATAGAGAGCAAGGCAAATATTCTCTGGATAGTATTTGTAAAACATGTGATAATTCATCATATAAGGGTTAACAAGACATCCACTGAGACATGGTCAATATTAAAAGGTCTATATCAAATAGTGAATACAAATCGAGTTTTATTTCTTAAAAGAAAACTTATTTCCATTAAAATGGAAGAAAATTAAAATATCAGTGATTATTTTTCTAGAGTAAAGGGATTAATATATAAAGTTAGTCATATTGGAAGGAAAGTATCAAGTAATAATCTAGTCATTACTACATTGAATGGTATATTACATGAATATAATGTTTTTTATCTTGAGTCTATTGATGAGGGAAAATTCACATTGTTTTGATGATTTAGTAGGTATCCTTCTACAATAAAAGAAAAGGAGGAAGCACGTAGACAAAAAAAATAGACTTTAGATCTGGCTTTGATGGCCAAAATCAAATAACCATATAAAAGAAATCCATGGGTGAAAAATAAAGGATGAAAACATAAAGTGAATAAGTATAAAGAAGGGGCATCACTAAGGACTAACACCAATGTAAATAATAATACCAAATGCAATTATTATGTTAAGTTTGGACACTCTACTTATGATTGTAGGAATAATAAGTTTAATGAGTTCACATATAAGAGACAAGAAGGTAATTTTGTTGATGGAGGAGAAGAGGTAAAACATGATTCAAACTATTTATTTTAGATGCAACCATATTTATTGAAATAAATGAAAGTGATGCATGGTTTATATATTCAATAACTTCCATTCACATGACTTATAATAAAAATTGGTTTAAAACATTTCATGATTAAACAAATAATATTAAAATCTATTTAGGTGATAATAGATCTTATGAAATAAAATGATATGGTTATATATTATATTTCCAAGTGAGAATATAAAAAAAAATTAAAATGTGATGTATTCACTAAGGATTAATAAAAATATAATCTTTGTTTCAATAATTATTGATAAAGGATTTAAATTTGAATTTTCAAAGTTAGGTTATCATGTGAAAGATATGTAGGATCATTAAAAAGTAGTAGTATAAGGTATTAGATTGGGAGGAATATGTAAGATTGATGTGATTTTTGAAAATCATCAAGCACTGACATCAAAAAATGTGTGCATAGTAGAGTTATGGAACTTAAGGTATGGTCATTTAAATATTAGAGATCTATTTTTTCTTCAAGGAAAAGACTTTATGAAAGGTCTTCTAGTTTTTAAGAATGATCATGTTGAATGTGATTATTGCACACTATGATGGCTACATCAGAATGAATTTTTAATAAGGATGATAATAGGTGAAGATATGTGTTTCACATAGTTTTTTTTAATTTTATTATAAAAAATATTTAAAACTTAAAATAAGGGCATGGTTAGTAGAACCTAGATTTGGTTTGCGCTCCATGATCCAAATAATTGTAGATACTCCTATTTGGCTTGGGAAGAATGACTTGTAGATTTAAAAAACACTAAAGAAATGGTTGATTAGTTACGTATTAGGGTGGAATACCCAAAAAGATAGTTCTATTAAGTGAAAGCTTCCTTAGAGGCTGTCAATCCACACTTTTAAACAATCAAGTTCTGAAAATGAAAGATAAATTACTTGCATGAATAATAGAAGGTACTGAAATCAAATACAAGAAGTACTTGAAAGAGACAAATTTGACTAATTATAGCAATATATGACTAAATATTAATGCCAAATATATTGGATATGGTTCAAAAAATAGAGTGATGTTATGTGCTTAGACAAAAAGTTATAAAGTGGGATTTGGTTGGGGTTTGATAGGTGAAAATAGCTTGCTATTGAAAATGTCACATAGTGACCATTGGCAGTTGGGAGAACCATTGGTGGTTATGTAAACGATTAGTGTTTGGGTAACCATTAAATGTTATGGATAGACTGTTGGTAGTCAGGGTGACCCTCAATGGTTATTATGGGTTTTGGTATGGTTTAAGAGGCTAGTTGATGAGGCTATAGAATGGATTCTAGAAGGTGGGATGGAAGATAAAATAGAGAAACCAATTAATGAATTTTATAAAAGATAGATAATTATCTTGTTGGTTTGAATAATGTGGAGGTAATTGGATGAAAAACTTGTTGGTGAAGTATAGAGAAATTTTGGTAGAGTAATAGTATCTTGGTTGTGATTGATAAATTATAGCACTTTGGATCTTTAACCCAGTCACTAGTTCATTGGGAGAATACCTAGAAAATAAGTTTTGATACAAGAAGCACTGATAATTATTTATTCTCTCCAATGATTAATTTCTCTAATTCTAGATCCCTTTTACCCCCTCCTCTCTTTTTATAAAAGGAAGGGAGAGATGGAATAATAGGTTTAATAGGATGTCTAAATTTAGATTTAACATGTATTGATTCACATGTGGATTAGATAAACTAAAGATAAAAAACCAAGCTATAGTTATTTAGAGTTAACCCTTAAGGTGGTTAAAACTATAACCATCGATGGTTAGGCCTAATCATTGGTATTAGGGTTTAACAATTGGTGATCAATAGGTTAAAGGGTAGAATGGTTAGATTTAGTCAATTTGACTTAGGTTTAGTCATTAAGGTTTGTCAAGTCATCTTGAGGGGTCTAAGGGTGGTATAAGGGTTAGTTTTAAATCTATAACCATCATGTGTAGTTTTATAGTGTTTAAATTTTGCCTTTTTTTATTATGAAGTTTGTATCAGTAAGTTACAAAACTAAAATAGATTTTGGGTTGAAGGTTAGGTTACCCCAAGCATGAGAGGAGGTTCTCCCCCTCAAACTAGGATTTGATGAGGTGAAATAGAATTAGGTTTAGGTTTGAAGAGTGGGTAAGTTGGTGATAAATTTGGTGATATGTTGGGAATTTAAGCACAAACACATGCATAAAGTGAGACTAAGTGAGATAGTCAAGAATGCATATTGACTATGTTGTCATGGTTGGTAAAAATAAGGTCATCACTAGAAGGACAAGTGATAAGTGGAACACATGATTGAATTTAGGTATGGTGGTTGGGTTACACTTATAAACATAAGTCCCATAGGAAATTTTAGTGTAATCATAGGTATCCAAGGTAGGAAGTGATCCCAGGTAGACATAATTGGTTGGTTGTGCATAAATTAGTATAAGTTCAAAACTATTCAGCATGGTAATTTAGTTGGTGCAATCAAAAGGACAAAGGTAGGGTCATCATAAAATTATGAAAAATTTAAGCCAAAATGACCATGATGAGGTTACATGATTGGTGTTTAAGGTGGCAAGGAATTTAATCTCTATTGGTAAGTACTTGGATTGGGTTTATTTTATAAATTTGTTGAAAAGTTGTGGGTGGGAGGGAAAGACCCTAAATTGGTCGACCATGGATGGTTAAGGTTGACCATCGATGGTTAAGGTTGACCATTAGTGGTTACCCTAATAATTAGTGGTCATATGTTAACCCTTAAAGGGCAAAGACAAAAGAGACACCATGGGTTTTAATCTCTCATTATAAACTTTGACCCTTGATGATTTCACACTTTAGTGTTGTGAGAAAAAAAGTAGTGATGGTTTGTTAACGATTGCTTGAGTATGTTAGATTGATTGGATTGATTTGAGGTTTACTGAGTGATCAAGGATGTAAAGGGGATGAATGAGAGCATGAGGTCAGGTAGTAGTTCCTAGAGTACCTTCACAATGGTGGTTGAGGAATGAGGTAGGGTTTGTTCTTAAATTTGGTAGTTTGGATTCAATTTTGCAAATGAATGTTTATTGTTTAATTAGTTGTGGATATTTGAGGTATAGTTTGATGTTGTGTTTGGAGTGTTAGGCATGAAATTATGGGTGAGTATAAGGTTATGTTTTATGTTGGTAATGGTAAAAGGGGAGTAAGAGTAGGTATAAGTATAAATTTGATATTTTTATGGTGGTTAGTAAGTAGTTTTAGGGGGTAGGGTTTCTTTTGATCACTAGAAATCACTACACAATGACCATCAATCATCATTACCCATCATCAGTGGTTGATATATGACTATTGATAGGTCACTTATTGGTGACTATTAATGATTGGTCCCCTAACTATCAATGATTGGCTATAGGAATAGTCAACCATTGATGGTTGATGGATGTGTTGAAAGTTTGGTGAATGGTTGATATGCAATATTTAAGAGGTAATAGTTGAGGTTAATGGGCTAGGGTAAGGTTAAGGGGTTAGGTGAAGTTTTATGTATAGGTTAAGAAGGTTGAATGATGGGGTAAAGTAATGGTAGAGGGTTTAGTGATGTTGTTTAGTAGGTATAATTAAGTAAGGAATAGGTGAATTGGGTGAATAGGTATAGGGTAGATTAAGATTAAAGGTTAAGGGTATATTTTTGAAGATAATCCATAGGTATAGGTCATATTAGGAAAATGTTAGGAGTTGAATAGATTTGAATAGGAGGTAGGTGTAATAGGTAGATTTTATAGGCAAAAAAATGTTAGTGAACTAAGGTTTTTGCTATTGAACCCTACAGGCATAGGAGTAGATATAGATGAGGGATAGAGTACCCTAAATATTGGACAAGATTTAGTAAGGGATGATCAATTCCAAATGGGACCATATGGAGTATGTAGGCTTTAGAGGCATGATGTACTACCAGTACATACCTTAGGTTATGGTGATGTTAGTGGCACTAATCAAGAGATTGAATCCTGCCACTAACACATTTGTGATTCTAACAGGTGAGTTAATGATTTTACCTACAGACATCCATAAGATCATGTGGATACCCATATAGGGTGAGCTAATCTACCATATTGAGAGTGAGGAGAGAGATAGGTAGATGGAGCTCTTGTATGAAAATGCCCATGAGTATTCAAGGAAGCACTTAGGGGTTTTAAATTACACACCACTATAATAGAGGGATAGGGATGTGAGGTAGCTATTCACTATGATGATGTTAGTAGTCACCTATTATGTTTTACTAGATTTGAGTAGTGGGAGGTTTTCATACTTATTATTAGGGGTACTTACTAAGATGTTTTTGGGTCGCATAGTGTTTACATGGGTTCATATTCTATTATTTCATATTTAATAATAAATTTGTGGATTCCACACTCACAAGAGATATGGGATCAGTGTCATATTTGTTCTTTATTGATAGGATTATGAGCACATCTAGGTGTCGTGACCTATGGGGCTGCCATGGGATGGTTTGCTTAGATGGATTTTAGGGTTGGATATATGAGGTAGAGAGGTGATTATGCCCTCTTAGGACTAGAAGGAGGGTCACATAACCTATATTGGTATAGAGAATGATTAGATACCTTGGTTATGGGATATGTGATTTAGATATCATATGTCAGGTTTCTAAGATGGTGATATTATACAAGACATACTCTATATCTTTAGAGCTATAAATAGATCTATAATAGGTGAGATCAAGAGATAGAGATAATTAAATTTGATAGGGTATGAAGGTAGTTTATCCTTTTTAAGGATATCCCTAGGGTGTTCTTAAGGTATAGGAGGGAGGATGCAGAGTTTCCACTGCATAATCCACAACTATTGCATGAGTTCATTGATCATGAAGAGTTTATTATGAGAATAGTAATGGATAATGTAGGTGTTATAGATGTCTATCTTGGATGGTACCAAGCACATTATGTTGTGAATAACTTTAGAGGTGATGATGGTGGTCATTAGGACATGGATGTTGATATAGGGGGAGATGGTTAGCAGGCTCCAATGTAGGGGGTTGCCCCAAATATATAGGTAGTGATCATTTAGAAGGACCAGACATGAGTAGATCTATCCATACCTCAGGTATCTTTTGTAGAAACATAGGCATATTTAGTAGTAGTAAAGGGTTAGGTTGTTGCTCTTATAGGAGAGAGATCAAGCTAGAACTCAGTTAGCTATGGTTATATAGGAGAGATATTATCTCCTATAGGTAGGAAGAGGAATAACAGTAGCTATGAGACTAATAGGGACTATAAAAATGTAGAGATATGTATCGATAGTCCAGGAGCTATGGTAGTATGAGGCCTTAGACTTTAGGTAGCTACCAGATGAGCCTCAATGGGGTGAGTATAGAGTAGGTATGGCTAGAAGGGCTAGCATGGTAACACTAAGTCAGTGGTATGCATCTATAGTTGGATAGGCAGGTGTATAAGGGTAAGATCTAAGAGGTAGTGGTTCCCTAATAGTTTAAATTTGTTATGAGATGTTATATTTTGTATGTACCATATGATTTTGATAACAACCTATGAGCTGATGTAGTGAGATGTATAGATATTTTGAGAGACATATACATGATTGTATATATGATCAATATTTTGATGTATATATATGATCATGGTTTATGATTCATTGTTCATGGTTATGATGTTCATGTTGCTTATTTATGATATGATGTTGATATGGTTATGTTCATGATTGTTTATGTAGACTCACCTATGTAGGAATGTGATGTTATGGTTCTTTTAAACTATGTTTGTAATGATATTGATATTGATAGACTTTATTTATGTGATTATGGTGTTTATGAATGTGATCATTGATTTTGTGTATAAGATGATCATGTTTATGATATTGATATGATTATGATTATGGCTACTAGTTATGCTTGGGTGGACATGGTTATGATGTGATTATTATTATGGCTATGAATGATTATGATGATAGTGATGATTATATTCATCCTTAAATTATATGCTTCCTCATCTAGATGTAGACATGTAGTGGATAATCTTGTGTGAATAACTCATTTATTTGTGATGTATGATTAAATTATGTTAGATGTGATAGATGGTTGTTTGATGTGATTTATCACTAGATGATGTTATGATTAGGCTCATGATAATGGTTTATGGATTTGATGTTACTTGATCATGGTTCTTGATTATTATGTTAATGATGTTGGTTTTGTGTATGATCTGGTTATGATTATGGCTATTTGATTAAAAACCATAGTCTAATCTTTAAAAAACATAGAGTAATCTTGATAACAAAACTAAATGTGAGAAAGATAGGATAATCAAGAGACAAACATCATAATGAATGTATAAACAAGCATGAGAGAATAAAAATAAGACCTAGTGATTCTTCATTGGCAAAGACTAAAAAAAACTAAAGTTAGATTAGCTTAAGGAACATAAACCCTTCAAATGCTTCGCATTAGAATTTATTAGTTTGTTAAAAAAGTACCTTTATCACATATTTTCAAGTAAGATCAAAATCCCTTATTTAGAGATTGTATAAAGGGTAAATAGGTGATGGTGTAACCTTCTTGTGAGACTAGCATGCCTATTTTATAGGCTATCAAGGAGCTAGCATAAATAAGTCCATGTCATATAATGTATAGAGTGATTAATGACAAAATTATACTTATGAAATCCAATTTTGGCTTCCAAATTATATTTGTATTTTTTAATTTTGATAATGGGTCTTTTGATCTTTTGTTGTTGTTAAAGAGGTTGCAGAAGCTGATCAATGTGAGAAGATTCCAATAAATTGCTATGTTTTTTAAAAATGCATTACTTAACCATCATTCAAGGGATTCTTCTAAGTTTGTGTGATTTGTTTTTGGATATCAATAGTTTTCCTTTAAAGGGTAAATCTACCTTATATTAAGCAATTTTTTTGGTAGTTGTCTTTTGAGGGTATAGTTTACGAAATCTAGAGAGTAACCCATATGATTTATTTTGATTTATTTTCCATTGATGATATAGACATGATTATATAAGCTTAGAGGACAACCTTTATGAAGGCAAGACTAAAATCATAATAATGTTAGTGATTTTTGGAAGAGATTTAAGAGACAATGACCATAGGAATCCATCTTATAAGGGATGAAAAGTACCATGAGAAACATGCCATGGGTAGAGCCATGGTACCCATTCTCAATATTAGGTAAAGACTATAATAGATAATCACATGATTGAGTTGTAATTAGTTGTACTTAAAAGAAAGAGATGAATGTGGGTGAAGATAAGGGATGAGCTTAAGTTATTAAAAAAGGTGAGTTCAATCATGTTTAATAAAAGAAAGGATGCAGATGAAAAGCATTGATGGGATTAGGTTTTATTTTACCTTTAAGGTAGGATAACTAGTAAGCTCCTAAACCATACTTATGCATTATGATATAAGGTCTGAGCCAATTGAAAGCAAAATTTACTCACTTGCTTTTCTCCATATAGGTAACATGCTCATTTTTCTTGAGGATGAGATCTCTGATATTGAATTCTTACACTTTAATGTGTTTGTTATAAACATTCTTGATTCATTATTGATAGACACAAAGGTGGGTACGCATGGATAAATGATGCTCATCAAGTAGCTCAAGTTTGGATAAGTGTTCTTGATGATAATCTCTCTCAAAGATGAGATATTATAAGGATGTGAAAAGAAAGGGAATTTAGACTTTGAGAGGCAAGATAACTTCTACTCCAAAAACTAGAGAGAAAGGGGTAGCACCCATAGGGGTGTAAATGCTAATACAATAGGCCCATATGGTGAAGGAGATAAGTAAATGCCAATCCTAACTAGATGTATTAACCATTTTAGTTATCATGTTATTGAGAGTTTTATTAGAGGCTTCCACCTATCTATTAGCTTGTGGATGATAGGGTGATGAGAAAATTAACTTGATATTGAATTCATCATAAAATCCTTGGAATTGTTTTTTTAAATATTTACCATTATTGATGATAATTTTATGAGGAATGCTAAAATGATTGATGATGTGATGGTTGATAAAGTCAATAATATTTTATGCTTTTATTGAGATAAGAAGAATAGCCTACACCCATTCGGTAAAATATTCAGTCATAGTGAGGATATAATGATGTCTCTATGAATAATGGGGGTTAATTTAACCAATAAGATCTAGACCCCGTTATGAGAAGGGCTATAAATATTTGGATACTCAAAGACTATGGTTAGGTGCATGATGTAAATTAGTGTGTTGTTAACATTTGATGCATTTTTTTACATAATCATAGAAATATTGGTTAAGGGTGGGCCAATAATAGCCAATGTGAAGGATGATTTTAGAAATAGCTGTAAATTAGTGTGTTGTTAACATTTGATGCATTTTTTCACATAATCATAGAAATATTGGTTAGGGGTGGGCCAATAATAACCAATGTGAAGGACAATTTTAGAAATGTCTAAGACACTAAATTATTCCCCACATATCCCATCATGTGTTTCCATGATAGCATGAGAGGCTTCATGACTATGTAGGCAATGGAAGAGGAGACAATTAAAGCTGAGTTTATAAATAATTATCCCTAGTATGGTATATTATGAGGTGATCTAGATAAATTCCCTTTGATAATTCCTAAAAAGACTAAAAATAATGATGAAAAGGCTGAGATAGTTGAAGGTTTACTGATACCAAAGTTTAGGTTGGGTCTCTTCCACATTAAAGATGGTGGGAGAGTCTAATTTAACATAAGAAGGTTGGGTAAGTTGATGGATACCGATAGATAGATTAGAGTAAGAGGGTGTAGATGGGATCTGAGAAGTGAGGGAAGCCATCACATTAGTAAACTTGTTCGTAGATCATAGAGGGGTTTGTATATGGTACTATTCAAATGATGCTAATAATACATCAACTAATTATTTGTACTATTATAAAACATCATTATTTCATTGATAAGATATATTGATTTGATTGACTATGAGTTGAGAGTCACCTAAAATTTTGATCATTTTGACTCTTAAGGCTAACATAATTTGTAGACCTATCACTAGGGATTCATACTCAGCTATATTATTGGTACATTCAAAATATAGATTGAAGGATAAATGAAGAGGTTCACCATGAAGGGGGATAAGGATGATGTTGAATCCTCCACTATGTTGACACTTTGATCCATCAAAGAACATGGTCACTTGATAGGTGAAGTCTACATGAGAGAAGGTTGCAATGGAATCATCTAAAAAATCAAGAAGAGGACGCTAGTTGTTTGTTAATGGTGATTCAACCAATTGGTTGGTAATGCCTTACCCTTTAATTGACTTTTTCTAAAGAAACTCAAGGTTAAACTTAACCTAAAGCATGAGCCACTTATATATATGTTAGTTTTGGTATGGCTTAGAGTGTATATACTTGAGAGGGTTGGTGTTGGTCATAACATAGGTCTTGTGGTTAAGAAGGTAGTGGTGAAGTTTGGTGGCCATGAAGACCAAGGATAGGCAAAGTTTTTCAACATGGGTGTATCAATTCTCATAATCTATAATCATATGGATAATATAGTAGATGGATTTCTCTTTATACTTCTCATCTTGTTGAGCTAAGATTGTCCCTAAGGAGTGGTCATTAGTGGAAATATAAAGGTAAAAAGGTTGATCTTCATTAGGAAGAATGAGTATGGGTGGAGATAAAAGGTATTTTTTAAGTTAATCAAAGGCCTTATAATAATAATTATTACATTTAAAAGATAAATCCTTCTTCAAAATGTGGTGGAAAGGTTGGCATTGGTCTAAGAGATGAGAGATAAAGTGATGAATTGATTGGAGCTTCCCATGAAAGCTATAGAGTTAATTGAGGTGGGTAGGAGGAGGCATGTCAAGGATTGCTTTGATTTTATTAGGATCAATTTTTATTCCCCTAAGGGAGATGATAAAGCTAAGGATATTTCCTAATAAGATCCTAAAGATAAACTTCTTGGGATTAAGGCAGACATGGTAATGGATGAGTCACTCAAAGATAATCTTAAGAATGGCCAACTGATCTTTACAACATTTAGATTTCCCAAGAAGGTAATCAACATAGTCTTCTATGATTTTGTGAATAAGGTCATGAAAGATGTAGGTCATAATGCATTGGTAAGTTTCACCAGTGTTCTTTAATTTGAAAGGCATGACCTTATAGTAGAAAGTTCCACGTGGGGTGATAAAAGTGGTTTTGTGTTGATCTTCAGGGGTAATTAGGATTTGATTGTAACCTAAGAATTTGTCCATAAGAGATAACATTTCATGGTTGGTTGTAAGATCAAAAAATTACTCAATGTTTAGAAAAAGAAAGTCATCCTTTAGGAAATCAAGGTTAAGGTCATGCAAGTTCACATAGATGTGTAGTCCCCATGTGGATTTAGTGATAGGTACAATATTCAATACCCATTATGGATATTCAATGGGTTGAATGAAATTAATGGATAGGAAACATTGAATCTCTTCTTTGATAAGAAGGAATATACAAGGGTGTATTCATAAGAATGTTTTTGCCTAATAGGCTTATCATCATAGTTGGTGACTATGTTGTGAGTAACAATGGAGGGGTTGATTCCTAGTACATCATTTTAAGACCTAGAAAATGCTATGTTGTGATCTTATAAGAAGGAAGGGAAGTCTTAAAGCTCCTCGATATTTAGTTATTGGCCAATTTTGACAATGTGTGGGTTATCCAAATTACCCAAGTTGATATCCATGGTGGATTCATTCAACATGTTTAAAGTCTTGAGAGGAAGAGATTTATGGATAGAGGAATCTTTTTCACCAAGATAAGTGAGAATAGAATCATCATCCTGACACCAAATGGTATTAATGGTAGGAGAGTCATCCCCTACTATCTTAAGATGGGTAAGAGTAATGGTTATGGTCACCCCATCCTTTTTATAAGTTAGGGGTCTAAGGCTAATTGTGTTGATGAAAAAAAAATTAGGGGGGATGATGTATGGATCCTCAGTTGTTGATAGAGAAGGGGTTGGTGAGGAGGGGATGTATTTTGCATTAATGGTGATGGGAGGTGGGTTGGTATTATTTTAAGGTGGCATGAAACCAAGGCCATGATTTTTATAAGGTTTTTGGGTTTTGATTTGAAGTAACTCATATGTTCATATTCATATTAGCCTAGACCAAATCCCTTTCAAATACACCTATAAATATATGTCTTGGAAAACTCTAGTTTATCTAGGTAGAAGAAACTGGAGGTGAATGGTTGAGGTGAAAAAGAGGTGGAAAAAGTGTCAAGGGGCTTATCAAATCCCCCATAGATTAAATTTGTTTTACAAGTTAAGGGCTAGAAAGGAATAATAACTCTAATATTGGGTTAATGACTAGGTTGTTGGTCTAGATTCTCGTATTATTAGTATGAAAAGTTTTTAGTGTCAAAATGTGATACTCCCCCAATGAAAGATGCGAGAAAGTTAATTCCAAAGGGTCCATTATGGGAATTTGGGTGGAAGGGATAGAATAACTATTGGATGCTTTATTGGTAGAATAATATGGGGTTTCATCTTTTACTGATGAAGGTTTGTTTGATGGATGAAGGAGAATGTCATTTTTTTGGTACATCATGTTGCAAGATGTAAAAGGGCTTGGGTCAACTTTGGATGGTAGAAACTTGACCTTCATGTTTAAATTGATCCATCAATGTAGGGTAGATGGCACATAGATATTGGAATGGATCCATAGGCATCCTAGTAAAACATTATACCAAAACTCACCTTTTACTATGTATAATATCTCAAGATGCATGTAAGGTCCTAGGAAAATATGAAGGATAATAGTTCCTAAAGTTGTGGCCATGGTATCATTGAATGACCAAAGCACCACTGAGTTTTTTGACATAATGTTATCAAGTAATTTGAGTTAGTTGTATGTATGGGAGGAGATAATGTTGATTCTAGCTCCCCCATCAATCATAACCATCTTTATGTAGGTTTGGTTGATATACATGGTGATGATGAGGGGAGGATCTAGGTCATCTAGATGGAAGGAGGGTATTTATGAATCCTTGAAGGTAACAAGATTAGGAATTTGAAGAGTTTTGATAAAGGATGTTAGAGGTTATGAGTCTTCTAGTTAGACCTCTATGGATTTTGAAGCTTCTATCATCACTTGGTGGTGATGGGGTTAGGTATTGATCAATTCATATAAAATCATCTTCACCAGTGTTTGGTGAAGCTATTTAAAAACTAGTTGTTAGATTTATTTAGATGGGTTGGATTGAGAGGGAGCTAAGATGGACACCTTGGGTTTGGTTCAAGATAAAGGTGCTTTGTGTTGGATGAGTGATTAGGTGATAGAAGAGGGATATGTCCATAGAATGGACACCTTTGCCTTTCCCTTATCCTTAAATTGGACCTATGATCATGTGACCACATGGATGGTATGGATTTGGGAGAGTCAAGATAGAGTTCTACTTTGGTTCCACTTCACTCTAAGATGAGAGTGGGGGAGTAGGTAAGTGTTGGTTGATATCTCTTGGATTTTGGGTCAATGATGGGCCTATATGAGGTTCATCTAACAATTATTCATCCTCATGATATAACTAATGGGATTATACTTAAAGAGATTTATAGTTATCCATATCATTCCTAAGTGTCTTATGATATGAGAATATTAATTTGTCATTATACCAAGATGGTTTAGGGCTATGTGGGCCAAATGGTTTGATAGGTGTAAAGGTTAATCAAGATGCTTAAAATAACCTCTAAAAAATGGTTGAGTAAGACTCAAGAAATGGTGGCAAAGGCATAGATGTCTTAAGTTTGGTAGTTGAGGTGGAATCCCTTTTAGGAGTGGGTTTAATGGTTAGAGATTTAGGATAAGGAGCATTCTTGATGGATGGTTTTGGTATGGATTACTTGGAGACAAAAGGTGTTGGGGTAGATGCTTGAGAAGTAGGTAGTTTGGTTATAGAAGGTTTGGTAAAAATAGGTGACTATGAATATAGGAGTGATGGTGTAACCAAAAGTGGTGGTTAGATTTGGGTCTTATCTAGGATGGTGGGTTTCTTTACTAAGGTAAAAGGGTGAGGTCCCAAAATAGAAGGCAAAGTGGAATGGGAGGTAGAGTTTTGGTTTGTGGAATCTTGGGTGTTTTCACCTTATTTGTTGGCTTAGTTTGGTGTTTATTTGATAGGCTTTTTGAAGCTGATTCCAATTTAAATGAGGGGTGAGTAAGGTCCTTCATAGGGAATATTCCAAGGTTTTTTCTAGCCTTGGTTGGAATGGTATAAGGTGACTTAGTTATTTTAGGTGGAGTTAGTTTGGCTAATTCAAGTATGGTTTGGCTGGTAGAGGTTTCCAATGGGTCAATTGTGGTGAAAGTGGGTTTGATAGTGGGAACAAAAAGGTTGGAATGATAGTGGTGTGGTTGGAGGTTCTTTCTTGGTTTGGTAAGGAAGTCTGAGATGATGCCAAAATGTGTCATGATTTGCATTAGGTTGGGATATGTACTCCAAGTTTTGAACTACTCTAGAGAATGGCTTATAGATGGGTTTGATCCCTTTTATACTAAGCTCAAATTTCAAACCCATGGGTGGAGAGAGAGAAGTGGTTACCTCATCCTTTTCATCAATCAAATGCTCTAAGGTTTGGGAAGATGAGTCTCTTATGGGAGAGGTAGGTAGAGTAATCACTTCCTTAGGGGTTCTTTCCAAAGGAAGAGTGGATCATTGTATGATAGAGGAGAAGGAGATGGTGGTAATGGTTACCCCCTTTGGTATGCCTTCCAATGGAGAGGATAATAGCTTCAATACCTCAATGGGTGGAGAAAATATAGGGGTTGTTTCCTTGGTTTTATTTTATAAATTAAAGGAGAGTGAATCCACTACCTCAATAAGTGGAGGGGAAAGAAGGTGGTTTTGCTAATGGATTCTTAGGTAATGATTTGACTAAGGACAACATTAACAGTACAGACTTCATGGTTTTGAGAGGATTTTTCTCTATTTTTTTCATTATTTGTGGAAGGGGCATGGTTAGGAAATGGATATCTAAAGATGTCAATTGCTTGATTTAGGGTGCATTGGTGTTATCCAACACAAGTTCCCCTATATCACTGAGGTTTTAGATGACATTCTTTAAGGTATTACACCTACTAATGTTATGTCTAATGACGTGGTAAAAGGCACATAATTAATTCTCCTTATACCAACTAGGTATAGGATGAAAAGAATTGAATTATTATGGAGGTTTGAGCAGTGGTAGTTGTATGATATTATTCTTCAACAACTTATCCTAGACTGGAGCATATGATTCCCCTAGTAGAGTAAATTTATTTTGATTATTATGGTTTTGGTTTTTAGTGTTTTGGTTAGAAGAGTTGGAGGAGTTGGGTTTGTTAACAACAGGTGGAGGAGCAGCCTTAAGGACAACCACATTTGTAGTTCCCTTATTTTTAAAGGTATAATTGGTTTGTTTGTTAGGTTTAGAGGTGGGAATCTCATTCTATTTTAATTTTGAATTCTTGTTTCTTAATTTTAACTTCCCCTCATCAATGGATCTATTTTCTAATTTTTATGCCATGGTGAAAGCTTCATCAAAGGTCCTAAAGATTTGAATCTGTAAAGTAGAGGAAATGTGTTTAGCACAAGCCTATGCAAAGAGTTCAATTAGATCCAATTGGGGAAAAGATAAAGATAATTGATTTATCAAGATTTCTCAATGAGATACAAAGTTAGCTATGGATGCATCATCAAATTGACAAATAGAGTAAAGATCAGTGATGGAAACATTCTTAGAGATGTTTATGGAAAAGTGATTTAAGGAAGTCTGAGCTAGTTGGGTAATAGAAAAGAGGGATTGATTTGTAATAGAACTATACCAATCTAGTGAAAAAAATAATAAATACATGGGAAAGGTACGGAGAAGGAGAGCATCATCATAGGAAATCATATAACATGAATGCCTAAATGCTCTCAGATGTTGTTGAGTGTCTTCCTTACTCTGAAACTTTTAAAATTTTGAAATTTATCATTGAGAAGGATAAGGTTGAATGGGGATGGATGGTTTAATTGGCTCATTATATATTTGTTCATAAGATAAGAGGATATGGGAACTTGAGATAGATGACTCCAAAGTAGTCATATTGTCCATTAACATTTTTATAAGGTTAGTTTGTGGTTCTGCACCTCTGTAGTTATAAGGTAGAATATGTTGGGTTTGGGTAGGTATATCATATATATAATTGGTGGGGGATTGAGAGGATGACACATATTGGTATGTGGATATGGGTGGTTGGGATGATGCCACATATGAATACATGGAGATATGTGGTTGGGTGGAAGGTAGAGGCACATACCCTTGTGGGTTAGGGATGTAGTTTGGGTTTTGTGTAATGGGCACCTATTGGGGGACTAACATAGGTTGGGTTGGAGGTATGGTTATGTTGGTAGATAAAGGATATGTGGTAAATTGGTATTGACAGGTGGAAGGGTAGAAGGTATGGTAACCACCAAGATATAAAATGGAGTGGAGGTAGGTGGATTGGGAACAAGAATAATGTTGGTGACACTAGTAGAGTGTGCTCCCATAATAATCAAAGTACTAGTACCCAAAGGTTGGATTGCTCCTATACTAGAAAGGTTATTAGTTGGGGAAGAAGGTGTTTGGGTGTATTTTTGTTGAGTGGGTTGGGTTTGGATGGTGGCATCAGTGGTGTTATTAGTATAAGAGGATTCTTAGGTGACTAAAGGTTGGGTGGAGATGGTTGCAATAGAAGTGTTTCCCATAAGGTGGGATTGCATGCCATAAGACAACCCAATAGGCATAACCAAAGTATGGGTATGATGAGATATGGTGTTAAGGTAATGTTGGAGGGATATGGGGTTGTTATCTATAAAGGTGGATAAATCTACATCAACTTGGGTAACCATTTGAGGGATGCTAGGATTTTCATAAGGATTGGGATAACTCTCTAAATCTGAGATGTACTCTATGGATAAGGGAGAAGAGGAAGATGGATGATTAGGAGGTGGGTCCTGGTTTGATTAGTTTCTTAGTTGTTGCCTAGTTAAAACCATGTAGATAAGGAAAAAAGGAAGATATAGGCAATCTCCCAACTCAAATAAAGAAAAGACAAGAAAAAGTCAAGGGAACAAAACACACACTAAAGCATGTTAAATCCTAGGGTTATTTTTAGTATCTCTTGTGTCTTATGCCTTAAGATTTAATAATTGTGTGACTCAACTTGGACTATAGAGAAGGTACTAGAAAATAAGTATAGGGTTGGTTTTAGGTTGTTTTTTGTTTCTCAAAGGTATCTATATTAGAAATCAATACATGGCTTGATATTGGGACCTAAACCCTTACTTTACACATCACAATGATAAGGATGTCAGGTGCTTATCAAAGATATACCAATTGATAGAGATTATACTCAATGAGTGAGCTAAGTTGGTTCTCCCCTTGGTGATGAAATCCAAGTAGGATAGCTGAGAAAGGTGAATTCTAGGTGATGAAATCCCAGTCAAGCCTTATGTAAATGTTTTTATGCTTGATTAAGTGTAAGTGGTTTGGTCTTGTGTGTGTGATAATATTAAAGCTACAATTAATTCACTTGATTAATTAAGTTATGTGAGCTAAAATAAGCAAGCAAACAATGGATGCAGTCAATTTTAAGCCCAAAATAAAATTTTGATTTCATTATATAAGGAAAAAATCAAGAAGAAGCACCTAGATGCAAATATGAAACTGAGAAAAGGCTCAAGGGTCCCACTGGGTGTGCCAAAATGTTTCACATAAATTTTGCTTTATTTTCTTAGAAGAAAGATGTAAAATTTAAAATAAAGGTGAGGATAGTAGAACCTAGATTTGGTTTATGCTCCATGATCTAGATAGTTGTAGATACTCCTCTTTGGCTTGGGAGGAATGATTTGCAAATAAGAAGGAACTAAATAAATGTTTGATTACTTAGATAGTAGGGTGGACTACCCATCAAGCTAGATCTAAGAAGTGCAAGCTTATTTGGAAGTTATCAATCCACACTTTTAAAAAATCAAGTTTTGAAAATGAAAGATAAATTACTTGCATGAATAGTAGAAGATACTAAAACAAAATACAATAAGTGCTTGAAAATATGAATTTGACTAATTATATCAATATACAATTAAATATTAATGCCAATTAGATTGGGTATGGTCCATAAAATAGAGTGATGTTCTGTGCTCATATAGAAAGTTAGAAAGTCAGATTTAGTTGGGGTTTGATAGGTGAAAATAGATTACTATTGAAAATGTCACACAGTGACCATCAAAAATTGGGAGAACCATCGATGGTTAGGTAAACTATCAGTTTTGGGTAACCATTGGTGGTTATGGACATATCTTCAACAGTCAAGCTGACCATCAATGGTTATTATGGGTTTTGGTCTAGTTCAAGAGGTTGGTTGACAAGGATATAAAATAGATTCTAGAAGGTGGGATGGAAGATAAAATAGAGAAACCAATTACTAAATTTTGTAAAAGATAAATACTCAGCTCACTCATCTGAAGAATGTGGAGGTAATTGGATAAAAATATTGTTGGTGGAGTCTAGAGTAATTTTGGTAGAGTAACGTTGTCTTGGTTGTGATTGATGATTTTCATCACTTTGAATCTTTGACCTGGTGACTAATTCACTAAGAGAATATCTACAAAATAAGTTTTGATATAAGAATATCAGATAATTTTTTATTCTCTCTAATGATTGATTTCTCTGATTTTAGATGCCTTTCACCTCCTCCTCCTCTCTTTTTATAGAAGGGAGAAATGGAACAATAGGTTTAATACTGTGTCTAAATTTAACTTTAGCATGCATTTCTTCACACTTAGATCAAATAAGATAAATATAAAAAACCAAGTTGTAGTTATCTAGAGTTAACCCTTAAGGTGGTTAAAAGGATGACCGTTAGTGGTTAGGCCTAACCATCGATGGTTAGGGGTCGACCATTGGTGGTCAATAGGTTAAAGGGTATAATGGTCAAAGTTAGTCAATTTGAATTAGGATTAGTGATTGAAATTTGTCAAGTGGTCTCGAGGGGGTCCAAGGGTGGTCTAGGGTTTAGTTTGACATCTAGAACCACCATGTGTGGTTTTATAGTGTCTACAATATGTTATTAAATTAGTGAATTCTAATGCATATGGGCTAATGTAAACTAGATTAGTTGGGGGAGATTATTATTTTTTATCTTTTTTGATGATAAAACTATATTTACATGGGTTTATTTCATAGTAAATAAAATTTATGTTTTTAAATACTTTAAAGAGTTTAGAAATATGTTATAAAAATAGATAGATAAACACATCAAGATTATTAGTTTGTATAAAGGTGGGGAATACACTTAAAAATAACTCTTGACATATTATAAATAAAACGGAATTCTAAAACAATACAAGGTACCTTATAGTCCTTAGAATAATGGAGTGGTTGAGAGGATAAATAAAACCATATTTAAATGTTTTCTAATTATTCTCTAAGGTAAGAATCTCCATGATAGTTTGTGGGTTGAATATGTAAGTACAACTATGTATTTATAGAATATAAGTCCAACTAAGTTCATAGAGCATAAAATCCTTATGATGCATTAATTGTCCATAAACCAATTGTTAATCACTTGAGATATTTTTGGGAGTAAACCATTATCTCACATCCCAAACTAATAAAGAATTAAACTTGATTCAAAGTCAGTCAAAAATATTTTCATTAGTTATTATGAATATCATAAATCTTAGAAATTCTATGACCCTGTTACTCATAAAGTTTTTAAAAGTAAGGATGTTATATATCATGAACATGCAAATGATATTAAAGAGGAAGATGGCAAGGTTATCAAATAATAGGAAGATAGTCAAGGTAATTGGAAAATTATTTAAAATATGGTGAAAGTGCATAAGTCATTTCAAACCAATAAGAACTTGTTTAAATTCAAATAAATGTTAAAGATAAAAGCATCGGAACTAAACCAAGTAGTGAAGGTTCAAGAAGGTCAAATAGACAAATAAAGACACCAATCAGGTATAAGGTCTATGTTTTTATGTCTCGTGTAATGTGTGTAGATGAACCACTAAATTTTGAATAAGCAAAGGTTCATAAATAATGGATAAATGATATGTAAGAATAATATGATTTTATTGTGAAAAATGACTGTTGGAAACTAACTAAATTAATTGAAAATAAAATTCTTATAGGTTTCAAATGGTTTTTCAAGTTTAAGTTCAATGTTGATGGTAGTATAGATAAATTTAAGGAAAGATTGTTTGAAAAAGACTAATCACAAAAAGAATAGATTATGAAGACACATTTTCATCTGTAGCTAAAATGAACACCTTTAGACTTATGATTTCACTATCTACTAAGTATAATTGGGTATTAAATCAAATGGATGTTAATTAAAAATTAATAAATGGTGAATTAAATAAAACTTATATATTGTTCAACCAAAGGGTTTTATGAAATAGGGATAATAAAATCTTGTATGTAGGTTAAATAAATCACTATATGGTCTAAAATAGGCAGAAGGTTGTGGTATGTGAAAAATAACTTATTATCTAAATAAGGGTTCATCAAAAGTAAAAATAAAATAAATGTATACATAAATAAATATGAACATGGGAATGTTTCTTTTATTTCATTGTATGTGGATGGTTTGATAATAGTAGGGAGTGCTAGAGGATTGATTGATGAAATCAAAAGAGATCTATCAAAGGAATTCAAAATGAAGGATATTGAACAAATGTACTATTGCTTAGGCATTGAGGTATGGAGGGAATATGGTAATAATTTGATTACCTAGCTTAATTATGTAATTAAATTGGTCAAAAGGTTCAATATGCATGATTTCAGATTAGTCTCTACTCTATTTGAACAAAATGCTAAGTTTTCAAATGAAGATGATACAAAAGAATTAAGTAGTGCTTTGTATAGGTAGCTGGTGATAAATTTAAACTAATTAACCAAAATAAGACCTAATATTACATAAATAATTAGTGTAATCAATAAATTTATGGTTAATCCACATGAAATTCATAGGAAAGATGCCAAGAGAGTTATTTTATATATACAAGGAACTGCCAATTTTGGTATCAAATGCACTAAACAATTAAATATTGAGTTGATAGGATAATTAGGTTATAATTAGGTAGGTAATCCAAATGATATAAAATACACCACTTGGTATGAATTTAGTATAGGACATGGCATTTTGGATTGGAGTATCAATAAGCAAGCAACTATTTCTCTATCCTTTATTGAACTTGAGTACAAAGTAGTACAATGCTACTTGTGAAGTTGTTTGCTTAAGACAAATCCTTGAAGACATGGGAGAAAATAAAAAGGGCCAAAAATATATTAAGTTTGAAAATAATATTTAAATTAAATTATAAAATAATCCAATTTATCATATTAGATCAAAACATATTAAAACTCAACAACAGTTTGTAATAGAAAAGGTTTAATCAAGAGAGATTAACTTGTTATATTATAACACAAATGAGAACATGGATATTGTATTTATTAATCCTCTAGGAAATATAAAGTTTTTAATGTTTATGGATATTTTAGGTATCATAGATAATTCATTTCTCTATTAAGGGAGAGTGTCATAGTTAATGGATAATTGAATAATTATATTGTTAATAGGTAATTAGAGTGCTAACAATAGGAGTATAAGTTGGTTAGAGTGTTATTAGTTTGATCCCAAAAAAAAGTCATACTTTATTATATAGGTGGATTATATAGATCCATAGTCTTAGGAATATGTTTATTAGTTGAATTATTATATATGCATGTGTTAATACATTTTAATCAGTAAGTTATGTAGACAATTATGTACTCTACTTTCCTATAACTTCTTTAGTTATTTCTCTATTTTATGGAAGATTAATTAGAATAGAAGGCTTCATATAATAAATAGTCTATTACTTCAAATGATAAGTTATTTTAAAATTTAAAATAGAGAGTGGGACTATTTGGTGTATTATATCCATTTTCAAAATAAAGATAGGTGATCAAGCCTATCACTATGCCTTTAAAATGTAGTTTGGAAAGGACATAACCAGGTCATGTTTTATCATATGATGAGAGTGATTATGATGTTATTTTACCATTATTAAGAAATTAAATCAAATTCCTTAGCATTTCTACCCATTTTAACATAATAATTAAACCAAAATAAACCATATATGTACCAACACAAGCACATATCTCACTATGTTTACATTCAATGTATCTCAACCTCAAGCACAAAGGAAGAGGTTTTGTTAGTATCAGAGAGAAT
Organism: Torreya grandis; assembly: GCA_037957365.1. NCBI lineage: Eukaryota > Viridiplantae > Streptophyta > Pinopsida > Cupressales > Taxaceae > Torreya > Torreya grandis. Next base: position 2,276,630 of record JARHVA010002230.1, read on the forward strand.
CCATTTTAAGAGGCCATCCCATTTTTTCCCATTGAATTATTCCATTCTACCAAATTTTTAACCACTTATAACATATTAAGGAGGCAAATATAATGAAATATTAATTTAAAAAATATGAAAGAGAAGGCTTATGTATGGGGTTGGATGCAAACATATACGAGGATATATATAGTGTGGTTTTTCTCCCATTGAAGTTTATTTCAATTTACATAATTTATAATTTTTATAAATTAGGTTCACCTAAAATTCACTAGAAAAGTATCTTAGGAACCAGCAAGGATAAGATAAGGGTATCTTCATTCTGAAGAAAATTTAATTAATATATCCCGCATTGATGGTCAAAATTTTAAACTTGTGTTTATTAAGATAAATAAGAAAGTTATAAAATGAATTTGATGATATTACATGCCCTCTACTAAGATAAATCCTTGCTAGTTCTACCATGTTTCCTCAAATCATGCACCATGTAATCACTCCTATAAATCACACATGTTTAAAAAAATAAGTAGATGAGTACACTCACTAATGACATAAGTTAGAATTTTAACCATACATGGGTAAATGATGGAAAATTTTGTAGCTAAGTGAAATTAACTATTAATGGGATATAATAGGTAAATCCCACTTAAATTTTATATATTATGATATATAATCTATAAATATTAAATATGTTTTGTGATCTTAACTTGCAAATGCCTTATCACATTAATCAAAATGTCAAATTTATGTGAGTGTCATGTGAGCCTAAGGGAGAGCCTAGGCAACATTGAATAATAATTGGGAGTGCCTATGGGTGAGCATATGTCCTCAATCATACTCAAATTAGGGTGTTTTCCATTCATGTGCACTTGACTTCTACCTCAAACAAAAATCCTTCAAATCCTTTCCAAATATTATTATCACAATTTGAAATTATTGTGTGAAAATGTAATAATTATTGTATTGAGATTAAAATATATAAAATCTCAACAAAAAGTGATAATTTTACTTAAATCCTTTGTCATGTGTCTCAAAATGATCATGATTTATTTATAAGTCTCAAATTAGGGTGTTTTCCATTCATGTGTGATTTCCTTCCACCTCAAATAAAAATTTATCAAATCCATTCCAAATATGATTGTCAAAATTTGAAATTAATGTGTGAAAAATTTCATGGTTACTATTTTGAGATTAAAAGAAATAAAAACTCAACAAAATTATGATAAGTGCACTTAAATCCTTACCATGTGCCTTAGAATAATCATGCTCTATTTATAAGTATTTCATGTGAGATAAATAATAATAGAGTTATACAAATCATAATGAATTGAAAATTATTCGAAGTCAAATTAAAACTCATATTCATAGTCCATTTAGAGTTTTTTGTTTCCATTACATGAAATTCACCCTTTCTAAGAACGGAAATATAGAAAGCATGAAAATTCCCGAGTCAAAACCATTTATGTCATTGTTATCAAAACTTTCTTATGACTTTGTCACCCCATTTGAGCATGATAGATGAAATTTTCTTGAAAAGACCTATGATTGTCATGAAAATTATAAATAACATGTTCTTTCCTATTCTATGTAATAGGTATATAACAAATTTCCACTTAGTATGACAATTCAAAATTTCTCTTGTTTAATGCTCATAAAGTTTGACTTGAATTTTGAGATAAATCTCACCAATTTTTTTAAAATTAAGATCAATGATTTTTTAGTGGAGGGGTCAATTATTATTTTAGTATGTTTGGAATGCATTTTGTCTCTTATTTGATGTAATGGAAATATATTTTAGTGAGAAATTGCATTGTTGTTAGTGTTCAATATTTGGAGTAAAAATTGATTCAATTTTTTACCAAAAATTTTCCTTGACTCACATGTGATTTTTTTTTATTGAATTATGATTTAGCCCAATAAAAAATGTTAATTTACCATACAATTTATATAGGTGAACTAGTTATCAATCAACCAAATCAGAGCATATAAAAATTCATAATACATCATTCAAAATATGATGAGTTATGATGGATAAGGCATAAGTCTATAAAATAAAGAAATTTTGAGTCATCTTGCATTTCACTAGGGAATGTGGTCCCATAGTAAGAGAAATTATTATTTCATGTTTTAAAATGTAGGGATAACACTCACAATTACATTGGGTGTGGAACCTAGCCCGATCGGCCAAGTACTTCCGTTACAGCTCTGTTGGTCCTGGGGTCTAGTCCTCACCCCATGGTACCGGTATTGGGCATGTCTAGCCAGCGCCGCGAGTCACGTTAAAAATTTTACCAGGATTTACAAAAAAAAAACAAAAAAACAAAAAAAAAACTCATAATTACACTTTTATAATCAATCAGAGGTCAATAGTAGTAAATTCACTCATAATTTGAAAGTCACTATAATGAGATACATATGTGTCCCTTTTCTCATTTATAAAATTATTTAAATATAAATATCATTTAATCATTATTTTGGTGAATAATTCAAAGTATAATATATCATTTTAGGTGTAAATAGGTAATGCTTATTGTATACATCAATATCACTAAGGGAAACTAGTGGATCATAAGGTTAAAATAGCTAACTCTTTCATTCAATGAATAAGGATCAATGCACCTACTCAGTGTACTATACGTTGTCTTAGAGATGGCATTGTTTCATAGAATGATTAATTACACTAATGAAATAATAAAAATGATCCATGACTTATAAGTTTCACAAATAAAAATTTTGATGCAATATTTTTCAAAGGTACATATGTGTGACATGTGTCAAGGATAAAATTCTTCACAAAAGGCAACATGAATATTATAACATTTATTTATCTAACTCCATTTCCTAATGTATTAGGCTTGGTGGGATTAGCTAACATGACATGTGACATTAATATGTCTTTTGTTTCCAATGAGATACAATTATCAAGGGTAATCTAGTATCTAAAAGTGCCACAAAATAAATCTTGTTATTCTATCATGTAACATAAGGAGTTCATGTGTCTCATTTTTTCTATTGGTTTATAGTCCTAAATAAATGAATTTGTAAATTGCATTAAATTAATAATTTTTATAACTAACTAATATTATAAAATTCAATGTCCTAAATACATAAAATAATTTAATAATGCCCTAAATATATAAATCCCCAAAAGTGGAAAAATCAAAGTTAGTCAAAGAAACTAAAATTGTGTGGCTCCAAGTTAAATAAATTAGAAATAAATGGGTCAAAATAATTCATTTAAAAATTAATAATAATCTTTTGTGAATTTTTTTTAACATATAAAAAATTGTAAAGTTAATAAACTCAAGTTAGGGTCAGTTATGTCATCGGTTGAGTCAAGTAAAAAGTATATGCCTAACCACTTGAAAGGTGCAAGTGATTGTAAAAAGCATGACTTTTATTGTTTACAGGTTATTATTTTCTCTCATATATAAGAGATAACTTTAATTAAATTACTTATATAATTCACACAAATGTAATATTCATAACATATCAACAAGAATATATCATATAAATAACATATGAATAGGCATATCCACAACAATAAGTAATAGAAGAGCATAATACTTAGTAAACATTAATAAGTCACTTTGAGGGGGAAACATCCATAAAATTAAATAATAACATAATTTACAATATGATATCAAATTAATAACCACTTCCTCCTATATGTACTCTACTCTAGTCATGGTTATTTTATAGGTCAACCTTAAAAACTATATAAGAACCTAGATAAATGTGACATGATAAGGACAATCATTATGGAGGCCACAAGTCAAACACATATATCTCTAGACAAACTATATTTTAAGGGTGTATCATTCCATTCCTCTTAATAACAATGCCATAAATATTGAAAAAAATTGGATGTTTTTTTAGAAATGATTCATCCTCCCATGTTACATCCTCACTGGCCAATTTCTTCTATTTGATCAAATATTCCTTAATGTCTCTTATTCAAAACCTTTTCCATACATGTTTGAAGTATATCCTTATCTTATATAGTGATTATACCTTCCTCATATAGTTCACATAAATAATTTTGTGTAGATAATTTTTTTCCAATTACCTTCTTCAAACAAGAAACATGAAATATTATATGGATGTGGGTATATTTGGGTAACTCCAGCGTGTATGTTATACTTCCAATTTTCTAAAGGATTATAAGGGCCATTATAATTAGGATAAATTAAATTCTTTTATCATTTTTTATTTCTTAAGTGACATTTTCTTATTTGGTTGTATGCATAGAAATATCCAATCACCCACATCAAAATTCATCTCACTACAGTAATGATGCACTTGTTACTTCATTAGATATTTTATCATTCTTAAATTATCTTTGAGGCTAAATAGTACCTCTTTTTGGTGTTGAATGTGATATTTCATAGCTCAAATCTATCATTAAACCCTCAAAAATGAAGTGGTGGATTGGGTTTGGTACTCATAGAGTGTAAAAATGCAGACATTTTGGAATAGGTATGAAAGGAGGTGTTATACCAACATTTTTCTAGTGGAAACAAGTGAACCTATCTCTCTTATTTATCTGATGAAAAAAATGAAGATAATATTCTAGGCATTTATTGACCACTTCTATTTTCCCATCAGATTGAGGATGATAGGATAACATATGGGCCAAACAAGCACCTAAACATGAGAATAAATCAATCCAAAAAATTATCAATAAATATGGGATCACAATCACTTACAATGATCTTTGGGTTACCATGAAATTTTTTAACTATATCCAAAAAATTAAATAATACTATACTATATGAAAATGGCCATGAAAAAGAACAAAAATGAGAATATTTTGTAATCCTATCCATAATCACCATGATGATATTTTTACCTTCAAACCTCAACAACACTATAATGAAATCCATGGAGACCTCCTCCCACCTATAGCCAAGAATGGATAAGGGTTGTAAAAGACCAAATGTCTTAATATTTTCACCCTTGTTTTATTGACACACTATGCATTCAACCATAAATTTATAAATATCCCCCTTGATTCCTTCCCAAAATAAATCATTCTTGATTCTATGACATGTTTTAAAAATTCATGGGTGGGACCAAGTTGGAGATACATGAAGCTTTTCAAGGATATTATGCTTAAGGATGGGATTATAGAATATTTATGGTCAATATTTATACTATAAGGCATTCCCTTTCTAATAATTATTTTTGAAAGAACATGAACCTTGCCAGAGCATTCTCTTTTTAAAATAGACATCAAAATGTAATTTATATAACAAATCATCAATTATTGGGATATGGAACTTATCATTTATTATGAATTTTTTGAGTTCTCTATAATATTGGCACATACTCCAAGTATTATCCTTATTATGAACCATGACAAATATAGGAAAATATTCACTTTGGATATGTTCAATAACACCTACCTCCAACATCTTATGTACCATCTCTTTAATTTCACTCTTTTGGACATATGGGTACCTGTATAGTTATATGTTTGGTCATTGACTCCTTAGAAGCAAATGAATGGAATGATCATGTGCTCTTCTTAGTGGTATTCCTTTTGGAATTGATCTAAAAATATTTTAGTGGTCATCAATAATCTTATTTATATTAGGATGTGTATATGCCTTTGTTGGTTAAACTTATATGGAAAAAACATCTAGCTACAAATTCATTAGCCAATTTTTTTAGAAACCTCTATATCTGATGAGATATAAACAATTGTGAATATTTTTCCCATAATCCCTATAGTTAAAATTTCCTAAATTTAGATTGAAATCATAGGAACATATCTTATAAATTCATATATATCGTGCCCAAGGTTGTGATCCATTGAGCTCCCAAAATAATATCTATTCCACCCATGGGAATAAAAAACATAGGGGAATCTAACTTATAGTCTCCCATTGCTAGTTTGATACTATGAAATTTCATTAAATAAATTAATGTTCCCCCATCTATAATCATAACTTAAAATTTGGGTGTTGGATAAATAGTTAATACATGCCACCAGCTTATTATTGATGAAATTATGAGTACTCCTTGAGTCAGTAAAAATTGTCACCTTGTACTTCTTGAGGAAACCCATGACCTTAAATGTTTGTAGAGTGTTGATACTAGAATATGCATGAAATGAGATACTTTATAGGAAATATTTTGAATCTACTTACAACACCTCTTTTTTTCACTTGATGCTTTGTCTTCTTCTTCCCCATTGGCCTGTTTAATGTAGAACAATTTCCTATCAACACATTTATGTCATTGACCCCATTTACTATCATAATTTTAAAACAAAACTTTTTCTCTTTTATATTAAATTTGTTGAGAAGTTTCTTTATTTAGTTATGATAATGATTGTGTTGATGCAATGTGCTCTTTTTTATTATGGAAATCCTTTCTTTTGACCATGACCCATTGTTTTACCCAAAGTGAAAAAACCATGGATTCTAACACACATCTTGGATTAAACATGTAAACTTCAAATTGGATGTTATCCTTGAGGCCACCTAAGAACATATCATTCATGTTGTTTTTTGTGATGTCAGCTATGCATAATGATAGTTTTTATAATTATTGATGGTCCTTATTTGTCATAAATCTATTAAATAACTAAAATAGTTCTATTTTGCATCATTATGGTAAAATATTTACAACTTATCCATCAATACTAACCAAGTAATAGTAAGACCCTTTTTTTCTTATGAGTGCAAATCAATCTATACTAAATGAATTGATCTTGTTCTAAACATAAGGATGCCATGACCACCTTTTATGAACATGGGGTCTGATGTAAGTCAAATAGATTATCCATTTTATTGATCCAAGTGAGTGGTTCATTACCATAAAATTTGTGAACTTTCATTATTAGAAGCATGTTCCCTAAACATGTATGTGTACTCTAATTATTTTGGTTAGGCACCCCTGAATGGATAAATTGGGTATTATTCGATAGTAGATTTATGTTTTCCAATTTATTGAATTATCTTATCAAAATATTAATTTTAGCCATGTTTTACATCTATGTCTAAAGTTGGAAGTACACATTAGTAGACCTTGAATTATATTTTTATAAATCCATTTATTTATTGAAAGGTGTTTTTCCAAGAGTGACTTTCCATTTCCCATGACATTAAGTGTTTAATCCCACCACAAATGAACAAGAGAGTTTCAATCCTAAACAAAGAGTGTATGATAGGATTATACCATTATGATCATCTTGTTGAGATGAATCCAAAAACTACTAATTTTCATAAGGGTGTGAAAAAATTCTAGGACTTTTAAAAAAAAACCTCAAGTAATAATGTGCTAATGGAAAAATTAAATTTTTCTTGAAACACAAGTTATGTTTTTAATCCTTCAATGCACAAAATAATCGCTACACTCTATAAAAAAATATACTATAAAATCTTATCCAAATTAAAGCTCTGATACCCCTTGTAATGAAATTACTTGGATAATTCACACCAATTAGATGTTGATAATATATTAGAAACAATATCACATAAATAATAGTATAATAAGCATATCTACAAGAGTAATTGATAAAATAATAGAATACTTAGTTTTGACCATTTTTTACCCCAAGGTTAAAAGGGAAACTATAGTAGGATTTTGAGCACACTGAATTAAACAAACTAATTAAAACTCAAAAATTAAACTACCTATTAGGAAGGATTAATGAAACAAATCATAATGATATGAGACTTACTAAATTCCTTGCTTTATATTACTTCCAAGATTTTCAAATGATCAAGTGATTACATATAGACTTAGATTATTGACATGGATGCTTGATCAAAGATGATGGATGCTTAATTGAAGATTGATTTTGGAATAATCATGTTATATAAATTCTATTTATTTGATTTCAAAATGGGGATAGATTCTATATGAAGATTAAAGTTTTTTAAAGTTAGTTTGTCATGGCTTTAAGCATGAATTTTTATAAAAAAATGGAGGGAATTTTGGAGGAATTAAAAATAGTTTAGAAGTATCTAGTTTAGAGACTCCTAGAGTCTTAGAGGAGCTTCTCTAGTTCTAGAGGTTTCTCAATTAGTTTAGGTATAATGAATATTATAGGGGATTTCATGAGGATTAGGATTCCTAGGGATGTAGGAATGCCTAAGGAGTAGGCTATTAGGTGATTAGGTGAGGTTATGGGCATTTTAAATTCTCATATAATGGATAACTAGGATTAGATTAAGATAATAGGGATTAGAATATAATTAATTAAGGAATGGGATGAATAAGGTTAGTGAATATAGGAAAATTGATGGAGATATTAGATATATGACTAGGATTAGGATAAATTAGTGGGATAAAATGGGTTAATTAGAATTAGTGTTGACTAATAAGAATATTAGTTGAGAATAATGAAGAGATGAATTTTAGGTGCATAAATTTTTCCCCTCTTTGAAAGGGAATTTAAAGTGGACAAATTAGAATGATTATTGGTATTTAAAATAAAAACCATGTCATAAATGAATATTAGTAGATGATTTTAAGGGATATGATGACCTGGGGGACATGCAATAAAGAATGAGATAGATGGCCACTTGAAAAAAGAAATGATGGGTGGGTTACAATGGATAGATGAGGGGATGGGATGCTTGATTTGAGATAGAGGATGAAGAAGATGAAGTTTAATTTAGTAGTGAGATACAAATTGATGACGTTTCCCATGGCAAGGATATATGAACATAGAGTAAAGGTGATAAGGCCACAAGATTTAGATGTATCATAATTAAGGACACATTAAAGAGAGAAATTTTAGGATAGGATAATATGATGATTTGATGATTTAATTATGGGTGTATCTCAATGATAAAGTTTGATCAATATGATAAAGAGGATAAGGGAGAATAAATGATGTGATCAAATAACCAAAAGACTACGAGATGAGGATGGATGATAGAGATAGTGGCCAAACTATCCTTAAGCACTAAAAAGTGGCCAAGTTCTACCTACATAGTCTAAAAAGACCTTATACTAATGTAATTTTTGACTAAAATATGATGATGAAAATGAGGATTGCTATTTAGAGGATATGTTAGTGATGAAAGGATATGACTCAGATGATTAAATGAGGATAAAAGATTCTATTTTAATTAAATAGATAGGGATAAGGATGATTATAGGATTATATAAATGATGAGTTATAGGTGATCAAGCCACCAGAAATGTCATAAGACTCATTATAATATAATCAATCCATTCAATATGGCACTTGGTAGTTTACCCCATGATATAGACATGACCAAGAGGATGTTGTGCCAAATTTCAATGGAAAATAACAAAATCTACATCTTTTAGGTCACTTTTGGTGTCCTCATAGCATACCTGTTCATTACCCAATATATAAAAATACATGATGTAAAAAAAACATAAGACAAATAAGATATATACATGATAAAAAATGCAAACAAGACAAACAATAGACAAATAAAAAATAAGTATCTACATGTAATGTCATAATGTCTTCTCTAATGATGGGATGAGTGACTAGATGATCATGATGTGAATGGGGATATAGGATGGGCTTGGATTTGGATAGGATGATCATGATTAGGATTAGGACTAGGATATGGATGTAAGATGTTGCCGCTAGTTTAAGATATAAGGATGGATGATTTGATAAGGTCTTTGAATACTGACTTGGTCTTGAAATTAAATCAAAAAGTGGTCAAGAAAGGTGATTTATAGAAGTGATGACCAAGGATTACCTATAGACAAGGCCCTTAAAGAATCCAATATAGTAAGAGGAGGATTGATGTGATTAAATAGCTTTCACACTAATAAGGAAATGATTTGATGGGTACTAGGTGTGAAGAGGAAATGATAGGATAGTAATGAGATCAAGTACATTTCATAATATCAAAGGGTGATTAGATGGGTGATAGGTATGAAAAGGCCCTGATAGGAAGTGATGGGTGCTAGATTAATGTATTAACCAAGGTGATGTATATTGAGAAGACCTAGCCAATAAGATGAGATGGAAGATATGAAGGGATGGGTGACCACTCCAATTTGGTTCCAAGATGTAATGTAGTATCAAAATATGGGAAGGTATGAGATGGGTGGAGATGGGTGTGACAAGAGGATTAGGCATAAGATAAGACACAAGGGACTATTTTTGGCTTTTTCAAATTTTATGATTCTTAGGGTTTTTGACATATTTCATTTTTTAGGGATTTTTGGGATATGTATGTACACTATAAAAATGGATTAGTAGCAAAGGGAATACCAATCATAGTAACCAAGAGAAGGATGGAGGGATGATGGAGGGGATGATGATGATGGGGGCCAAGGATGAATAGACTAAGGATAGCAAATGACCACATCATGAAGGACCCAGATGGTTATTTGCCTAAGTGTCTACTAGAGGATATGCCAAGATGGTTCAAAGACATTTTTCAAGACACCTTCCACTTCTTTATGAAGGTTAAAATAGGAATGAAGAGGAGATAATATGCATGATAGGATAGTAGATGATAGATATGAATGGTGGATCAAGGGATAAAAATGATGGGTAATATAAACAAGGTGGATAAGGGATGTGACAAGTGGAGTAAATAGATGAGGATATGAAATGGATGGATTTGCTCCCAAGTGTTGAGGAACAATGTAGATAATATATTATTCTACCATGATTCTAGAATCTAATTTTAATCATGGTACTTTCCCAAGGTGTCAAAAAACTAGTTTTCACCATTGGATGAATGATTTTTTTTTTAAATTATGGATGGAATATTGATTTATTAGATGTGGGTATGAGATGAAAGATGTATAAATTTGATGGATATTTTAGCCAACACCTATTCTATGATGGATGCTAAATTCCTAGATGTCCTAATGGCCTTTATCGATTCTTGATTTAGCATCCTTTAGATGTTTTGACTAGGTATCTTTGTAACCCTTATGAGGGAAAATGTTGACTATAGATTTAAGATGTTATGTGGATATAATAATGTCATTATTTTGATGATGGGAAGGAAGGATGTGATCATGAATGATATAATGGAATGGGGAGCAAAAATAGGGTTCAATAGTTGCATACACCATTGGATATGGTGGAGGGGATTCTTTAGATTGGTGCCATGAGATTAAGGGATCCAAAACCTTTTAATTTGTTGATTCTTTGATCTAAGTATTAAGAGGATGGTAATATGTATGAATATTTGCTAATTGTATTTGATTTTTACTACCCCCTAGTGCTAAATTTTAGGCTTCACTAGAGGGGATTGATTTTTGACTTGAGATATAATGACTATTTTGACATTGATATTCCCTTAGAAAAGATATTTTTTTATTAGGATGATGATTTAACTTTGATTTATGGGATCAAAGATGATTTGATCCTGATTAATGACTTTAGGAATATGGTCTTGAACTATTGTATTTGTGGCACATGATATTAAATGCAAAGGGGAGTCTAATGATGCATGTTCTTGTTTATCACCTTCATGGAGTGGGATATGAGGATAATGGAGGGGAGGTAGAGGATTACTGGGATGGGATGGATTAAAGGAATAATGGGCATCATAGTCCTCATAAATTTTATTAGGATCCCTATCTTCAATAATGAAGAAAGTGTCCACAAGAATCTCAAAAATATTTAAAAGAAATGTATCCAAGGTAGGATCATATCCACTCTAAATTCTTAAACAAATAAAGAATTTAATAATTTAGTTATGACTTCATCATTCTAATTCAAATATTCAAAATAGTAGGCATTATCATCATTTTTTTTAATATCGATAGGGGATGATGATTCTGATGAGAAATGTGATTTGGATGCTAGTGTGGAACATGATATAGATGTAGATAAAACTTGTACTAATTCTAATTTTGACTTTGATGTACATGATGCAATGTTTTAAGTAAAGGAGTGATTGTCCATGATTGTCCTCTCAATATGGAGAATTTGATGTGATGGGTGAGAGGGATATGATGGATGAATAATATTTAAAGCAAAGATAGGTCCATAAAAGGGATTATGGGATATAAAAGGACTAGATTTATTTGGAGTAGACTTGTTTTAAATGGATGGGTGGTTGGAGATGAGGAGATCATGGAAGATGGATAGGATTTCTTAACCTTAGCTTGGAAGGGGAAGGGTTTGATCATGATAGGGAATAGAATATTGGAATTCCTCTTCTTTTTCATTTAGGGATTTAAAATAATCTAATTCATCCTCTATTACTATGTCACCACTATTGTTGAGGTCTAGGACATAGTCTCAAAAGTTTTGACATCATTTAATGTAATTCCCCCAAGTTTGATGATATTGACAATATTGGTTTTCTTTTTACCAAGAGGGATTAGGCTTAGATGGATCAAGATGTCATATGGGTGGATAAACCATCATGTTAGTGGAAAAAAGTTATTGGAAAAATGATTATAATGATATAAAAAGGGGAGAATAAGGACCCACATTGATTTATGACTTGGATGTGGAATTATTGGACTTTAGATCAAATGGTGTTTGATGTGGCTAGGTAGATGGATAGGAAGTAGACAAGGTGGCCAAGATTGGATTCCCCTTGCTAGTAGGGGTAGCTGATTGGCTATGACTAGTGGATGGGGGATTGGAAAGAGACTTACATTAAGGGGTTTATGTTTGAGGTAAAATATGTTAAAGGGAGTCAACACCTTTAGGAAGTGGTACACCCATACTAATTAACTTCAAGAGGATGTCATCTTTAGTGGTAGCTATGTATTGGTCTATGAGATCAAGGTCCAATTACATGGTGTTGGGAAATAAAGGTGATGGATGATTATTAGTAGATGGAGGGTTTGACTATAAATGGGTATAAATTAGGGGCAATGGGGCTTGAATAGGGCTAGTAGATGGTGGAGGGGGATGGGATAAGGTTTGATGTTGGAATTTTTTAGGAGATGACTTTAGGCTTATGGGATCAAAATCATTGGGAAAGAGAGCACCCATTTTCCATAGTCATGAGAGGAACTCATCTTTATTCTCTAGGATGTATTGATGGATAAGGATGACCACATAAAATAAGGTTAGGATGGATTTCATGGGGATATAGGATGGTGATTTGGGGAAAATGGGATCTAGGTTTGAGGTTATGTGAGAACCTAACTCAAATTCCCATAAAATGACTTCATCCTTATTGGCCAAGATGTATTGGTCTATAAAGACCAGGTCTAAATCCATGGGGAAATATGGATGATACAACAAAGGTAGACTAAGGATTTTTTGAAAAAATGTAAGGTCAAAGGATTGATATATTATGATAGATGATGATGATGATGATGAAATAAATAAATGGATTAAATATTATGATCAAATTTTATATTGATAGTGTAATAGGTGTGAACAACCTATCAGCAATGTCTATTTGTCAACCTAGAAAAAGGATTGAGGGATTTTGATGGGTACCTAAATTCAAACTAATAAGAGGATGATATTTTAGGTGATAGGTATGAATAAGGAAATATTATTGGACTAGATTGATGATGATGTGTTTGGTATCTTGAAACTGACAAGGTGATAAGATGCTAACATGATATTGACTAAGGTATGAGATCTAACCAAAGGATGAATGATAGTGAACTAAGGTGATAAGATGATAATTTTAGCTCAAGACCTTATAATAATACTACTAAAGATTAGATGGGATATGTGGTTAAGTAATGAAGGTGATAGGGTAACAGGATAAGGACAAATACAAATATGTGATGATGATAAAGAGGTGATGAAAGGTGGATGGTTTAGACCCATATGTGACTTAAATATCTAATGAGGATAAGAGAGGATGGGGTAAACTTATATGGGTAATTAATACAAGGTCAAAAAAATTATTAGTTATGGACATATATCAATGGGTGGATGACAAGAGAGGATACGTACGTGATAAGGATGATGATTGATGATAGGCATGACTAAGATAGGAGGTGACTAAAAGGATGTACAAGAAAAAAAATTATGTATAAGTGATGAGATAAGGATAAACAAGATGATGATATTGATATGATAGTATATGAGGTGATGGGTAGATATGGTTAGGCTAGGAGGGAAGATAGACAAGATGAGGGATGGGATAACAACATAAGATGGCAATGTTGTGCAAGACAAGATGTGAGTGAAAAATGGATATGAGTGAGAAAAAGTATTTATAAAGAGACTATGTATAATGGGGATATACAAGGTGATGTAATGATGAGATGAGATAATATGGGAGGATCAAGGCATGACTAGGATGATGAGTGGATATGACCAAGATGGGAGATTGGGATAGGACTAGTAGAATGTACAAGAGAATAAATTATGTATAAGGGAGTGAGACTAGGATTATACAAGATGTGATAAAGAAGTAGGGTGATGATTATGGAGGGAATTAATATGATGATGATGATAATATGGGGGATGATAGGAGGTATAATAAATGATAATTGTATATGGTTAGGGAAGATGGGAGATGGAATAGGACTATGACAAGATAATATGTATGATGGGATAATGACTAGGATGTTGATTAGGATATATACAAAGGATGATGAGATAAATATGTGGTAAGTATTTATAAGATTATATGTAAAAGGGACCTAGATAAGCTTAGATAGGTTTTAGGTGAAGGCTGACTCAGCTCACAAACAACATAGGTTTATTACAACACACACCCACTCAAGTATTCCATAACCTATGATTAGTAAACTCAAGGGTGTGTAACCCAATTGTCCACACCATCCAATCATCCTCATAGGTGCAGTTTGTATATCCGATAACCCATTACAATATCAACTAAATCTGCTCAACCATTCTTGTACTTGATGGCTATTTTGGAGCTAATATTAACTCCTATAGTGGTACACCTGTTATAGCCAAAAGGTTTTATACTAGCCGAATGGGCTCTCTAGGGGTGTCCCCAATATACATGAAGGTACAATGGGGCCTAAGTATATATAAGGTGTTATCTAATTCTTGGTTTAGAGAATTAACTCTTCCCCTTCATAAATGACCTATATGGGGTCAATTGCTTAGCAGAACAATAGTGTCCCTAATTTTTATACTCCAAAAGAACATAGAGATTAGTCAATGTATGGTCATTAAATCCACAACACTAACCCCTATATACTAAGCCAATACATTGGTGTCAATTCCATGTCATGTGTTATCCTAGAGAGGAAGGGATTAACAAATAGGAAAGATACATGATATGATTAATTAACCAATTTAATTACCTATGTGTGACAGACAAAATATGCCAAGTTGACATAAAACAAATTTATACAAAGAATGACATAAAAATATGATATATAAAAGATAAAATAGATAATCAAAATTTGATTTTTAAAGTGCTGAATAGATTTTTTGATAGGTGGCCTACAAGCACACAGTTAGTAGTTTAGGTGACACTCAAAAGAGGTAACCTAGAAAATAAAATGTTAGACCCAAATATGACCTAAAAAAATATGATGTTAGATAAAATATTAACTAGATTTACCACTATAATAAATAATATGTTATTCAAATATGCCTTAATAAAACATCCTAAATAAATCATGGTTTGGATCTATAACTTATTTGGGGTGAGTGGGACATGGTGCAGGGGTTTGGGGGTTGTAGTTTCCACTAGGGTCAAGGGGCAACACCCCTTGTGGGGTCAAAGGTAAGTGCCCCTTATGAGGTCAAGGGGAAAATCCCCTTTGATGGTTTGAGGGAAATGAGAAGCTCATAATGACTCAAAATACACACTCAAAAAGGATAATTTTAAAGGCAAAAATGGCTAAAAAATCACAATTATATAATACAAAACTATGACTTGTAGGACAAAACCATGATTCATGAGTTGTGATATTATTGAAGTTAGCTTAACCATGATGGTTCATTGCAAAACTATGATTATTTAGATGATACCATGACTAAAATTGAAAAAGTCATGATTAACTATAAATATATGGTTGTGGTTTTGTTTTAAACCTCAAAACTATAACTTAGGACAACAAACTCACTACTGCAAATAAATCATGAGTTCAGTATTATGCAGAATGACAACATTTTAAGATTTATATTTTCACATAGATAGATTTCTATATGATATATTGAGTTAGATGAAAAAAATGATTATGTATAGATGGTTAAAAATAGATTAATAACTTATGTTGTGTTATAACAAATTAGAACTTAGGTTTTTTACTAAGATTTTGACCAAAATCTAATCAACAAAATACTACCTATGTATAGATATATTATTCTACCTATATCTAATTAAGTTTTAAAATACTTATAAATAGATAATAGTGAAAATTCTAATCATTATAAAATTGTTACTACATCTTCAACATTACTACTCCACAGAGTAATTTAGTGAGTCTAAATGTGTTGATAGTTGCACTATTTTCAAGAATAAGGAAAAGGTGAAAAGGTATGTGTTTTGTCTTTTTATCTTCCTACCTTAGCCTTCTTGGTAGATCCTACATAGCACCCAAAAACTAGACAAAAATCTGATACAAAATTGGGGTTAGTTAATAGATATTTGTTTAAGGCAATAAAAATCCTAAAGATTAGATGGAAGACTATTATTTGATGATGAAAAATCCATATAGAGACAAAAAATGTCAGAATAGACCCTATTATTAATACAGGCCATCAATCAATGATTTTATGAAAAAACATAATATCATGAGTTACAAGATAATGTTATGACTAAGAGAGTCATAGTATTGTCAAAAATGACTAGTAGCACAAACCATTAAGTTTATAAAATCTTGATTGGGTTACCCAAAATCATGAGTTGCCTAACAATATTGCTAATCATGATTCAAAGGATTGTTGATGGGTAAAAACCTATGCATTTATACAAAACAATTAGCAATTAAGGGGATGGTTAAAATAATATCATAAGTCTCAAGGGCAATATTGTGACATGTAATGCAATCCTACTAATATTAGGGCAATGTCATGACTGCAACCTGTACACATAAAATTTGAACTTTTTTAGATATTTTCTTGATCCAATTAGACTTTCATGTTAGAAAAAAACAAATAAAAAGAAAAATGGATTAAATGGGAGAAAGGTCCCACCATGGTTTCCAAAATGTAGTAGGATTTTGAGCACATTATGAATTAAACAAACTAGTTCAAACTCAAAAAGCAAACTACTTAATAAAAGGATTCATGAAACAAATAAAAATAATATGAGACTAACCAAATTATTTGCTTCATATTACCTCCTTCCAAGATTTGAAAATGATCAATTGATTTCATATAGATTCAAATTATTGACATGGATGCTTGATTGAAGATTGATTTTGGCATAATGGTGTTATAGAAATGCTAGTTAGCTTATTGTTAAATAGGCATGGATTTGATATGAATATTCATGTTATATAAATTCTAGTTAATTGATTGCTAAATGATCATGGAGTTGATATGAATATTTGGGTTTTTTTAAGTTAGTTTGCCATTGCTTCAAGCATGGATTTTTATAGAAAAAATGGAGGGAATTTTGGAGGAATTAGATATTATTTAGAAGTCTCTAGTTTAGAGACTCCTAGAATCTTAGAGAAGCTTCTCTAGTTCTAGAGGATTCTCAATTATTTTAGGGATAATGGGGATTAGATGTGATTTAATGAGGATTAGTATTCCTAGGGATGTAGGAATGCTTAGGGAGTAGGCTAGTAGGTGGTTAGGTTAGGTTATGGGAATTGTAAATTCCCATATAATGGATAACTAGGATTAGATTAGGATAATAGGGATTATGATAGAATTAATGAAGGGATGGGATGAATAAGGTTACTGAATGTAAGAAAATGGATGGAGGTATTAGATATATGGCTAGGATTAGGATAAATTAGTGGGATATCATAGGCTAAACAAAATTAGTGTCAACTAATAGAAATATTAGTCTAGGAATGCCTAGGGAATAGGCTAGTAGGTGGTTAGGTCAGGTTATGGGAATTGTAAATTCCCATATAATGGATAAATAGGATTAGATTAGGATAATAGGGATTAAGATAGAATTAATTAAGGGATGGGATGATTAAGGTTAGTGAATGTAGGAAAATGGATGGAGGTATTAGATGTATGGCTAGGATTAGGATAAATTAGTGGGATAAAATAGGTTAAATAGAATTAATGTTGACTAATAGGAATATTAGTTGACAATAATGAAGTGAGAAATTTTAGGTTCACATAGAAACCACTATAATAAAACACTTGACTGGTCATGTCTAAATAACATTTTTCATAGCCCTTTCCATGCCTTGATAATATTCAAATGGTCTTCCTAAGGTCTTATTAGCATATTTTAAGGTTATTTTGATAAAAATAAGGTAATGGCTTGTTTTAGTCTTTTGATGGTCTAGTCATCCAATGGTGAGAAAAAGTTGGTTCTAAAAGGTGTCATAGGTACCAAGGTGTCTTACAAAACAATATCATGTTTTTATCACTTTAAATGAACATTCCATACTTGTTTGGAGAAATTAAGTTAATTTACAAACTTTAAGGTACATTTTTATGTAAGGAAAAGTAACATAATTAATTACAATGCATGTAAAATCTGACCAAGGATAATAACCCATACACATACACTTTCCAAAGTTATTGAATCTATTATAGAACTTGTATATATGTCAAATCATGTCATTGTTGCAAAAAATCACTCCAAAAAGGTAATTGTAGACACTTGTATGGACTTGGTATATCCATTTTAAAGTGAAAACATATTAAAAGTGTTTTTTATTATACATGTCATATACATGAGTTTAAAACTTGTACAGGTCTTGAGAATCCCAAAATTGCATCAAAACCTCCATTGCTCCCTTGGCAGTCTCACATACGTCAATTTCAAGTGTTCATTATATACAATATAGTTGCATCTATGACCTTAAAATATTAATATATGAGGAGTTAATAATTACCTAAAAATTAATGGACATAATTATCATGTTGGTGACCCCTCCTTTATGAACAATCATTAAGAAGGAAGTGTGGTCTAAAATTTCCTACAAACCCCACATGCTCATTTTTCTCCTTGAAATGATAGTTTTAGAATATTTGACTTCATAAGAGAGATTAAAATTTATTTTCATATGTCTATAAGTTCATTTTATATTTTCATGCACCAAGCTTGGCACGTGCGGCATTAGAAAATAAGAAAAATATCTCTATAAGATAGTTTTATAGGTTATTAATCATGTTTCTTGATGTTTCAAGCTTATTAATAGATAGAGGCATGTTTATAAGTAATATATGACATGTTTTAATTCAACATAAAATTATATATATCTCTATCAATGATTCTCCATGCTCATTCCAATACCACTTTCTTCAAGAAACATGTAATGGTCTTGATTATTGGACTGTGTATAGGATGCATACATAAGGTGAGTTGAGAAAGTTTAATTTTGAATTATTAGTATGGTATGATTCTAATTAAATAATTAAATATATCATGAAATAATTTAATCATAATTTCATTAACTATGAGGTCATTCATTTAACTTGGATGGAGGAGACCTAAACCTACACCTACAAGCTGGTTAGTAAACAGAGTTGGGAAAGGTAGACTTGTAGGGTGATAATGAAAATATGAATGATTGAGAATAATATAAAATATATAACATAGAGTAACTTTAATTATTTTTTATCATATTACCATCAACTCATTAAAATAGGTTTGTTGTCGTTTTAGGTTATGGACTGTGTTATAACCCTGCCCGCATAGAGCTGAAAAGATGGCAACAAATGTTACGTTGGTAGTGTTGTTTGAAGGATATAACCTCATGAAATATGGTATTGGAGCTATAGGTTAGTTATAAAATCTAAAAATTTCATAAATTCATGTATCAACAGCCTAAAATGACAAAAGGTAGACCTATAAGTCTGTAGACCTGTAGGTCTCTTTTTTTCATAAAATACAATAACTCTTGCATAAAGACATGAGGTTAAAGTGATTAAAAAGGTGTGATATATGAGTTAATAAAATTTTAATGTGTGTATTTCTCAATGGATGGGAAATTTTTCATTAACTATCTACTCTTAAAATTTAATTCTATGTCAAGCTTAAACCTTTAGTTATAGGAAGAATGAGCAAGGATGAACAAACAAGACATCTTAAGACATATGAACTATAAGATTGAGATGAAAGGTCTAAATAAATATTTGTGTTATTATTCCTTGATATCAGATTAATATAAATTTTAAGGACTCATTTTGTGTTGATTCAACTATACTTTAAATGTAAACAACAATTCAATTAGGCCTAGAAGATCTAAATAAACACATAGTTAGGCATGTGTATAAATTTATAATGAAAATTTGCTTAAGATGGATAAGTGTTAGATTAAAAACATTAATATAGTACCAATGGGTAAATTAGGTCTATATATACCTATTCAAGGTCTTCATTCCACTCATTCTCTTTATTTAAGGCAAAGAAACCAAATACACACCTACAATTGTGTCTTTGTATCATAATTATTGATTGTGCATAGTGTGGTAAATGAGTCAAATGGATAGAAAAAATGAAATGAAAGTGATAAATATGTATCAATAAGGTGATGGTTATTTAAATTAACATTATATGAAGTTTTAGACCCTTGAATATAGAGGAGACAACTCAAACACAGACACTAGTGTCACTAGAGTTGGTTTACTAGAGAACCCTAGGTATGAGATAATGCTGGTCATAATAGTTTTGTGGAGATAAAATATAAGAAATATAATTAGTATAGGTAAATATAGGTTAAATATACCTCCCTAAGGTAACCAAGATTAAACCTAAGAATTCTTACCTCTTTTCACTCACTTGTCTCTCCTTTACCTCACCAAAGCACATTTTACAACCTTGAGAGGCACCAAGTTTTGCTTAGACCTCTTAGGAAAAGATGAATTGTTCCCAAATATCTTAGGGGTGGTTATAAGGGTTTATTAACTCAAAGTTTTAGGCATTTTTTCTTAGGCTAATGGCCTCTTCTTTATCAACAATTGCTAAGACTCTAAGATGCTCATAGGTTAAGAAGCCTTCAATCACCTAATTAAAGATATAATCCTTATAAGTTCCTAGGGTGGATTTAAATGACACAAAAATTAATCTATTTATATCATTAAATATAATTATAACCCTATCATACCCTTATTTGGCATGTGCAAGTTACATGTTGTATAGAATTGACTTAAATGCATGGTTGCATGCTCATTTAAGAGTGTGTAGGGTATGAAATGGTATTAAAAAAATATAAATCCCTATCAAGCATGATAATAGGTCTCATGATCATATAAAATCATTATTATGTCTCATATATAGATATATGAGCCATTAAAGTCACTAAATGGGTCAAAAGGTGATAAATACACCATTTTTCTAGTCAAGAAGCCTATCTAAAGCCTGTGGATTACTTTAAGAGACCTCACTCTCAAGGTATTAAGTTTTATTATAATGTTATAGGCCTCAAAAAACCTCTTAAAATCATTATAACCTAAAATTTTCTTTAAAACCCACTTCAATCACCTCTCAAGCCTATTCAAGCACCTAGACTAGAGTTTTAGTTATTTCATGGTTCACACATCTGTATAGGGTCTTAGAAGATCAAATTTGGCATGAAAAAAATTTTCAATTTATGAGTAAATTTAATATAATAATTTTCCTAAGTTTCACACATGTGGGAGGTCATTCTAGCCAAAACTCAATTTCTAAGCCTTGAGGTCTTATTGAGGCCTGATTGGAGAGAAAAAAGGGGTGAATAAGTGTACTTAAACTTGATTTAAAATCATGAAATTTGGAATATATTTTTAATGGGATACTAGGTAATAAAAACTAAATATCACCCATACATTATCCTACACAATGAGTTTTTTGTTTTTTCAAGGATATAAGGAATTGAAGGCTAGTGAGAGCTTAAGGTGTAAAATGAGGTCTTGGTGAGTGTTTTATAGATCCAAGTGAGTTGTTTTAGGTATTTTATGAGTTAAATATGCCTTTCATGGAGATAATATTCAATCATAAATACAAAATCAATATTTTGTACTTGTAAGCAAAGATAGGCATAGTAAGACAAACTGGGCTTTAAGACACCTAAGAGGTGTAATCATCATTGTAATGTCAATTTGAAGAGATTATAAACTAATTAAAGGTGTCAATAATAGGGGAATAAGTTAAATCAAGATAAATTGATGATGAAGAGTGCCACTTTTCCATTTCCAATCCAAGAGAAAGGTTGTTTTAAATAAGAAGATAAGGTGTCAAGAGAACATGAAGACTCCAACACCATTTGGAATAAGAAGCATCTTCAAGGAATTAACACATGTATTTGGAGACTTAATGAAGATGTTATAAATATCCATTCTTTACTTTTACTCTTTCCATGGATGATAAAAACTTTTTAACATCTCTCTCTCTCTCTCTCTCTCTCTCTCTCTCTCTCTCTCTCTCTCTCTCTCTCTCTCTCTCTCTCTCTCTCTCTCTCTCTCTCTCTCTCTCTCTCTCTCTCTCTCTCTCTCTCTCTCTCTCTCACAAACACACACACACACACACACACACACACACACACACACACACACCCATATTTCTCTATAAATTTAGCCTTGATAGGATTTATATTCATCCTCCACCTGGGTATGGTGAAGTCCTGTCCAATTGTATGCTTTTGTTAAATGAGAAACTACTAGTTTTACCTCTTCCTTTGATTGATTTTAATTTATGTATTATGAGTGTTTGATGTTGTCAAGTGTTTTATTATTCTTCCTTGGTATGTTATCCTTATCTAACACTCATATGTAGTTTTAAAGATTTGTTTGCAAGAAATGTGAAGTGTCCAAGTAAATGTGTGAAGTTTAAGTGAATTGTCGACACATTAGTGTCATTATATGACATATTGATAAGTCCTCCTAGCCCAATCATCTTTCAAAAACTTCATATGAAATATTGATGTATATAGATAGATTAGGAGTAGTGTGTGTTTAGGTTAGTCTCATGGTTAATGTGCACATGTAGCTAGTTGGTAGTGGTCAAATTGTTTTGGTGCATCACCTCCATTAGAGTTGGTTTTTCTCTATTTTCCTAAAAAAATGATATATTATTTAATGATCCTAAGTGATACATCAAGGGAAGTTATCCATATAATCTAGATATTCAATCCACCTAAAGGTTACCCATATCCTAGGATTATCTCCATGTTACCCCAAATTTGGAAGGTTTTAAAAATCTTCCAAGGGTGAAAATTTGGGTGATAACACTTGTTAAATATGAATAAGCCACTTTGAGTGGAAACTTACATAAAATCCATTAATAATATAATTCATAATATGATATAAAAGTAATAACCATTACCTCATACTTATATACTCTACTATATCCATGGTTATTCCATAGGACAACCCTACTAACAATAAAATAACCTAGAGAAATGTGACAATATAAGGATAACAGTTATGGAGGCCACAAGTCAGCCACACATATCCTTAGACACACTATAGATTAAAGGTGTAGTAAGCACTAGTTCTAATTTTATTTACATCATGTTATTTTCAAGATATTCCTTATTCATGTAATTGTTATTTACAGTTTTAAGTAGATAAATCCATTAAACTCATTTGTTTTCATTATTATATGCATAACATTGGATTTTACAAAAAATGGGTTGTAAAACTTTATAAATGGACTTTGTGACAAATGTATACATTTTGATTTGATTGAAAACTTTTGGATTCTAGAAAAAATTCATTCTCATTATATTTGTTGTCCATTTTATTTATAGAGGAAATATTCCAACCTTTTTTGTTCAAAACTGAGTTATTCGATTGGTTATTTACATTTATCACATTTTTGGTTTCTCATCCTTCTTTATCTTCTTCAAATTTTATTTTGATTTTTCCCATTTCATTTTCTTTTTCATAATTTTTGATAAAAACTATTCAAATTTCCACAAAATTCCCTATCATATGAGGAAGCTTCCCCTCTCAAACCTAAAAGAAAACACATGTCTGGTGATTTATCTAATGTTGAAATATTATGCCACTATCCATTAGGAAAGTTGATGCTAAATATGTAATAATCTTGATGACATAAAATATTTCCAACAATCAAACACTCTCTTTCATTGTTGGTCATTAAGCCCAAATAAAATTTTTACATGGTTTAATTTATTATTTGGATCCAACAATATTCTTAAAAAAATTGATTATGTTATGCTCATTGAACAACATGTGTTGTCAACATAGATATTTTTCTATTTGACCATAGTCCCATCACTTTCTAAATTGAGTGGGCCATGAAAAATGTCCCCCATACTTATTTTCTCATAAAAATATTGCTACTGAATATGGAGGGAACCATTCAACTCATATACCAATCTTGGAATCATGTATGTCTTATGTTTTTAACTATATTGAGATGTGGAATGATGTAATCATTGAACCACCCCTTTCATAGGCACTATCATAAGAAAATTGATGAATCTTAAGAAATGGGTTGATGACATATTAGATAAATAATTTAAAAGGGTTATTGTGTAGATCTATAAAATAATATTCGATACTTATTTTCAAATTATTGCTATAAAATTAAAACACAAGATTAAACTTATCAAATTACTCACATCCAAAGGTGCTCCAATTCAAGCCCATTTACCTCAAAGTGGGTGATCATACCTAAAAAATATATATATATTTTTAATGGCCAATCAAGTCATATATCACATCAAAACCATCAAAATTTTCCATGGTCATCTTATCAGTCTTCCTAAAATCTCCTCAACCTTAACTATAAATTGGTGTTCTAATCCCATGAAGATACTATTTAGGGAGATTACGAATTACATGAATCTATTTTATCATAATTTTGAATTAATGTGATGATTAACCCTAATTTAGATAAATTGAATAGAATATAACATGATGTAAATTAAATCATGACAATTAAAATGAAATAAAAATACTAAAATCAACAAAGTATAATCAAACAAAAGAAGACTATGAAAAAATGATAGACTTAATTTTTTACTATGTGTCAACTGTTTGAAAAGGAATAGTGGCTGAGACATGTCAACAGATATTGATTCTAAAATTACCATAAAAATTGGAACTAAAATTTATTTATAGGTTTTTTAACACATCAAAACTAATAATGGATTATTAATCTCTACCTCTCCTATAAGGAAGAAGATCCCATAAAAAAATGTTTTTCCAAGGTCTAAATGTACCAAGTCTTGGTATGCTTGTATTCACTAAGTTGGTTGATGTGAGAAATTCCATACAAGGGTCCTATTTTAAAAAGTGAAATTAAGGGTTTCTTAAGCTTAGACATGCATCAAGAGGAAGTAGGTTTTAATGTACAACACTAGCATACACTTTCTTTGAACTTAAATCAAGCTTCCTAAGATTTGTATAGGAGGAAATAGGTTGGTTTCTCTACTAGTTTACCACAATCATAGATGATAGAATGTTAAAATTGTGATACATAAAATATGAGATATAAATAAAGATAAACATTCAATTTTAGATTGCATTCATTGATACCTAATTTCTAAGTTATAAAATTCATAAATAAATTCAAAAAGGAGGGAAAATGAGGGAAAAGGAGAGAAAAATATCATGTTGCCATTTATATTAGTCTGAAGGTTCTTGATTGAAAAATTCTATTGAAACTAATACTTACCTAAGTCATACCTAATAAAAATTCAACCAAAAGAGGGTGCAAGAGTCTATGTAAGTCATTAAGAGGAAAGGAAGTTCATCACCACCATATACATGAGTAAGAGATGATAAAAATTATCAACAACACACTAAGTATCAAGATAATTATTTTTTATTAATCAATACAGAGTGTCAAAATAGTCATCCAATTAAAAGGCTTCATATCATATCATCAATATTAAAAATAGAAAAAAAGAGGAGAGATTAATCTATGAAAAATAAGAAATTTGTAGAAAATTAAATTGTCTAGGCACAATGTGTCTCTTCTATTTTATAAAATGTCAATTATACCATAGGATATGATATTATATAGACACTTAGGTCCATGGAGTTTCAAAATTTTATTATCCCTCTTTTTGGTAAATCACAAGTATTCATTACTAATTGCAAAATGTATCTAAGGGTATTGATTCTCTGATAGATTTTTAGCTTGACCATGTTCTGACAATTATAGGCCATATTTTTTAAGGTTAAATATTCTTGTATCATGTGTCCTTTAATCCCTTATACCCACTCATAATGTGCATGTCAAGATCATAATCAATGTTAGTAGTCACTTTACCCCAAAGTTTATACTCTTTGTGTTCAATTCTAATAACTAGGCCAATTATAAAGTCTTAAATTGCATCAATCAATTGAAATAATCATCCATTATAGTTTTGATGGCCTTGATAGCTAGATGGGCCATCAAATTTTATTTCTACACTTCTTATGGTGACATATCCTTTCTATTTCTCTATCAAGCTCTTATTTATATTTGTTAGTAAGTTTTCTTGATTTTGGCCATGTGTCAAGTCATTGTTTACCTAAGGGTCTTTGCTTCCTAGGCATATACTAGATTTTTTCAATCCCTAGCTCATGTAATGATGCCTTATGACATCATCATATGATCTTGGGCCTTCAATATAACTTCATCCATATAAACATGTCCCCTTGACTTTGTTCTCTATGATGATTCTATATGAGATCATCATGAAGCTCAAAACTAGAAGATCTTTGACTATATAAACACATCCCTCATATCCAATCTCTATGATAATTCCATGTGGCATCATCATGGAGATCAGATCTATGAGAACCTTCGACCATATAAACATGTTACCCCAACTTCAGACTCTATGATGATGCCACATGCAATCATCATGGAAATTGGAGATGTGGGTACTTCTATACAAGTTTTATTGAATGATTGATGCCTCCTAAGTTCTAGACTTCTAGGATCATGCCATGTGGTATGATCTCAAGGCTTTTGGTCTTGAGACTATATGAATTTATTGATTGCCTTCTTCCTCTCCAATCTACTAAGATCATGCCATGTGAAATAATCTTAGGTCTTGAGGGTCAAAATACTTATCCATTTTCATTAAAATATATAAACTTCATCAATCAATGTGGGTTATTGAATTAGAAGAGAAGATGGCATTGAAGAAACCTTGAAACCTACAAAAAAATGAGTGGATCAACTTGTTAAGGTCAACATATCCCCCATTTCTAAGAATTGGAGACCCTTGTGTCAAATTATGTAATTTATACCTTAAAATTAAAATTCACTTGATTAGAGTGTCACTAATATGTTTACACATTATTTTTATTTGAAGATTATCCACACCTTCACTTGGTTGGCTTGTTTGTCTATGGCTCTGGCTTGACCTTGTCTATATTTGCTAACATTTTTTCTTCATGTTTTAGGTTTTAGGTTTGATGAAACCCTTCTTAAATGGGATGAGTCTAAATTTTATGGTTTAATCCTAATTTGATCTTTTACTAGCCCTAGTCTATAGAATTCAAGATAAATCCATGTTTAAAGCTTCTAGAAACCCTCCTTCAGAAAACCTTATCATAGGCCTTCTTAGACCAAATTCAAAAATTGGTGGGAATAATTTATGTTGGAACACTTTAAAATTACCATGGACTTAAGTTTATTTTTTATACTAAGGCTTGGGTGTATTTTAAACACAACCAAACCTTAGCCTAAAAGTTATGTACTTGGTCCCTTTGAGTCTTGAGCCTCTCATTATTTTTTATTTTAGAATGGTCTAATTTTAATGTTTATAGGGTCCATTTATTATGTTCCTAGCTTGGTACAAATCTATTATTCGCATGGGCCCTCTTGTTAAAAAAATAGAATAGTGTCTTAGTCCTAAGGCCCTATTCATGTTTATTAACATAAACAAGACCTAAGTCTTAAGAATTTATCCTAAGTCTTATATGTCTTTGAGCCCTAATTTAAACCATGTGATTATTTTCAAGATTAATGACACATTTTTAACGACAAAAATTGATTAAATGGAGAGAAAAAGACCTAATAAGTCTAATACCTAATATGTCTATCCAATCTCATTCAATTACTAGTAATCATAATCAATGACTCATGTTTAAGCATATGTCAGAGATCGAACGGAGCAAGATCAAAGTGAGAAAATAAGAAGGTCACATTTTATTACATAGACTCAAATTAAGTATTTATCCTAAGGTTTTAATTTTATTTATTAATATAATAAAACCTTAGGATAAAATTTTATGGTATGACTTTGTTATACACTGGGTCTTTTTTCATTATGTTTCTAACTTAGGCTAGAAACTAATATTTTCATAAGCATGGGGTCCTCTTTATGTTACAACTTAGCTTAAAACCTTAGACCAAAGTTTGTTCATATTCATTAATAAAAAATAAAACATTAGTTTAAGGCTTTGATAGTACCAAGCTTTTTTAATCAATTTATGACTATAGGAGCTAACCATGTTCAACTTCCTAGATCATAATCAATGACCCACATATACTCAGTCGAGATCAATCAAATGATGTGTATCAACTCAAAGTTCCTATGGGACCTACTCTATTTCATGGGACTTAAATTTGACATTCTTGCACCCATCATTTGATGCCTATGATGCCATCATTGACATTCATGAGACTAGAAAATTTTAGCCCCTATAGTTAATTATGCAAGATTAAATTTGACATTCTCATGAATATCAATTGATGTCTATGAGGCCATCATTGACATCCATGAGACCATCAAATTTGAGCTAAAAAACTAATCTTTCTTGAATGAATGAACATATTTGTTCTCCATGTTGCAATATCAATGGAGTCTCATTTAGAAAATAAACATGCTTAAGATTCTCTACTTCAATGTTAAAATTGATCTTTTATTAGATTTTGACCTATCATAGATTAATTGGATCTATTTGAAACCATGTTTTGACCAGAGACACTTCTAACTAAGTTTAAATGTGCATGGGAGAAATTTTAAACACCATGGACTTACCTTAAATGTTATCATAATATTTACTCATGTTTTTAAACATTTGACCAAACCTTAGTATAAAATCTTATGCTTAGTCCATATATGTCCCATGATCTTCTGGTCTATTGTATTGGCTTAATCTAATAAATGCAAGGTCTTGTTGTTATAAAACTTAGCTTAAATATTTTACCCTAAAGTTTTGCCATATTTATTAATATAATAAAACCTTAGGTTAAAAACCTTACTTTAAGTCCTTTTATTATTATTAGGAGTCCCCTTTTTACTATGTTATAAGTTTATCTTAAACATTTTTTGCCTAAAGGTTACCTCATGTTTAATAACATGAAATAGAACCATAGTCTAAAGTATTTAACCTAAGTTATTTATGTATCTCAACCCTAACTTAAACATTGTGAATATTTTCAAGATTTATGACTCCCATTCACTCAAATGAGATTAATATGATAGTGTGTATCTAAAGTCAAAATTTTAGTAGTTCCCCAAGCAAACACAAAATCACCACATGGTAGAACATGTTAACTAGAAAGGCTAATAAGTTGTAGAGTTTAGAAGGGCCATAGGACTACCAAGTGGCATAACTTTATGTCCTAGTAAAAATAATGACCAATGGCATGCACCTCTTGATATCAAGATCAATGATTTGTAGGGCTTAGTATAAATAATGACCAATGGTATGCAACTCTCAATATCAAGATCGATGATTTATGTTGATCCATGTAGAATGATCTAACATAGTGAGACAAAGAAGATTTGTCAAAACAAAATGGTTAGTTTGTGAACATTAATAGATAAAGTTCCATGAAATCACCAACTAGATGCCATATAGATGCCACATAAGTAGAAAGTGACAAAACCAAAGATTTTGTGGGCTCAAAAAATCAAAGGTATAAATGCAAAGGTCCAGATCAAATCTAAGGCACAAACTCACTCAAGTTAAAAAAACCATTTCCATTAAATCTCAAAAAAGACTTGTAGAAAATCCCTAGCATCTCCAAAATCCCTAATTCAATCCCATAATGACCAAAGTCAACCCTGAGAGAGTTAAATTTCCATTTAAACAAGTGAAAACATATCTAGAGGTGAACTATAGACCACTAGTGATTATTTTGAACAAACTCACAATTATGGTGGCTTGAAAATAGCACAAAGAAGATAAAAATCTCTATTTAACTACATATGTAGAGGGGAGAACCTTCAAAGACATAGAATTCAATGTTATAGCTTTGAACATAGGAGAAAACAACTAGTCCTAGTTATTTTAGACAATCCAAGAGTAACCAATCATTTTTAGAGAAGAGGAGTGTAACTTGTTCATAAATAGGAGATATTATGACATTGTGGCCATTCAGATGATTGATCTTCATTTTGTTACATCCAAACCAGAGGTACTACATTGCCTTGACATTATATCTCCCATATTTAAAGACTATAAAATTGATAAAGACATGATAGTTCATGAATGTAGCTTTAGGAAGGTTGAATTTATTTCTATTATAGCACTTTAAAACTATTATAAATTACCAAATCCCTAATTATACATGTTTAAAATTAATGAGTGGGCTAAGAAGAATGATTTGAAGACCATCCTGACTCCTTAGCTATATTCCAGTAATCAAGTAGTTTCCAACCTCAATGGCAACATCCCAATCAACCAATTTAGACCTATGATCAGGTTGATCATGACCCTAATGAATAGGCTATGTGGTAACCTGACCACCACTTATGTGGATAAAATCTAGGTGCCTTTAGTTTATTTCATGGTTGAAAGGGAGAAACCCCATTCCTTGGTGAAGTCATCATCACTTGTTTGAGCAAGTGATTCTCTATAACTAAAAAGAAGACTAGGGGTCAATTTTATATGATTTCATATTTTTTAGATTCCCTATTTACCACCACCAAGATTCCTAACATCAAAGAATGGTCACCTGAGGGAAAACAAATAGTCACCTAGTATTATTCCAAATTACATATTTTTAAGTATAGGGACCATATGAAATTCATATGTGATTATGTCTCTCCATCTTTTATTGAGGCTATCATAGGGATCCCCATGATGAGGGTCAACCCTATAATCAAAAATTATGTTGAATTCATTGGAGACATCTACTTATATCTAAATTAAACTATAATCAGGATTGAAGGAACATAGTACACCCCACTCAGGCTACTAATCCATATACCAAATAAGTTAGCTGAGCAAGAAGTTGTACTTTAGATATGTAATGGGGTATATGGTCTCTATAGAACTAATAAAAATGGATTACTTCACACCTTCCCCTTAATCAATGGTCTGATTATGTTCCAGTAATTAGATAATGTGGAAGTTACTTCTAAGAATAAGAGTTCTTTCAAGTTATAGCATGATGAAATGAGATAGTGGGACCCTAATGATAAGGTTATGAAATAATTAAACTCAAAAGGAATAAAATTAACCTATGAACACCTACCTAGACCTTATGACCAATTGTACACTAGATATTCTTCATTCACTAAATTGTTAGCAAGATTGAAGAAACTCAACATTAGGCCAAAGGATAGGTTGTTGAGAGAGTAAAAATGAACTAAAGATATATGGGGCCTAGGTAGTACCATTTAATCTTAGTCCCATCCTCTAGACCCCTTCCTTCATAAACACATACAAAATCATAAGATCTAAAAGCATAAGTTGAACAAAGGCTTGAGGAAAGAAATCTAGATGAGGTTCCATCATATTTAGCATATCCTAAAGATCCAAGAACCTTAATTCAAGAGATTGACATAACATTAGACCCTAAGGAAATAGTGGAGGATGCCCTTAAGATGTTATCTAGTTCATATGAATCTGATGAAAAGAGGCTCAAGCTAAAAGGATATAGGAAGATAAAGGGAATGGAGTAGCTTTGGACTTGGTCCCTCCTGTAACCCAACCTAAAATAAAATTTGAGTTATACTTGGTCCAATTATGTGGAAGGAATCCCAAGTTAACCTTTTACTCATCCTTTGAGTGACATCAACCTCTTTAGTGAGGATAACCCAATTTATGGCCCTTCCATTCCAGAGTATTTCATATATGTCAATTTACATAAATTTCCTACTCTACACCATTCATGGGACATTACTCAATCAGTCAACATCATTGTCCATGATGAAATCAAGCCTTAGATTGTGGCATTACAACAAAAAGAGATGGAAAGATAGATGGCCTCTTTAGGAACTTCAGGCACACAAGTTGAAACTTGAGAGCCTCCAAAATTAACTCAATCATCAGTTGGCATCAAATTTGACCCAATAATAGTGAGATTGAAAATAATTATTGAGAAGAAAGCCTTGGTTAGAGAATAAGAATTAACTTTTCAAAATTTGGAACCATTTATTGGATTGACTCTTATTGAAGGGTAGAGACTAGGTGAAAACTACATCTTTGAAGAAAATGTGCTTGAATTGGCTCAATCAAAATCATCTCAGTTACACAATTCCATCAAAGGTATGTAGTAACAAAGGGATAATCTATAATGGTAAAAGGAGAAGTTGGAAAGGGAAGTTGTTTTTTTAGTTCCTAATGTCATGATCAAGATGTTTGAAACATATTTCTATGATATGTTTAACTCTTTAAAGTCAACAAAAGCAAGACAAAATGTATTGGGATAGCAAGATACAACATCCAAGGGCTTAGTCACCTAATGACATAATTCAAAGGACAAAATAAAGAAATTGGTCAACATCTTGTTATAGGATCAAATCCCTAGGTTCAATACCATCATCTTATTTGAATTAAACATAACCATGGGATTGATCATAAACAAGATCAAAGGTTTGATTACATGGTCAATGAGCGTGAAAAGACTCTTTAGAGATGATAAGGTGATACTAGATAAGATAGAAAGATTCTTTGGAAATATGATTGTTAAACCAACAACACTCAGCCTCATGGGCCTCATAATAGATAAGGAATTCAATCATAGGACCACCTTGGTCATGTAGGAAGTAAGGAGCAAGATAAGAGGTAAGTCTGGGACTAACATTAGTAGGATCATGTATATGATCCTAATAGTAGAATAAAAGATCATCAAGGCAAGGAGCATTAAATAAGCCTTAGAGAGGAATGATAGGGACCTTGGAGACCTATCTAATCAAGAAGATGAGCTCTTCTTAGATCCCATAGTTAATTTGAAGCTTATTGATGAATAACATCATAAGATAGTAATACTTCTTCAGTAGAAATAGGGGACTTCATCAAAATAGGGTCCATCAAGTTAGTTAAGAATATTATTTTATATATCTTTATAATATTAAAAAATATAATATTCTTTTGTAAAGGCATGTGCAACTTATAAACACATTTACCTTTAGTTCAATCCATTTTGGAAAGTCTAGTGTATTATAGAACTTTGGTAAAAAGGATAGTTGTCCTTACACTTATACACTTGTAAGTGGATATGACTGAATGGCATGTTGCCTTGTTTCTTATAAAAGGATCATTGTCATTTGTAAGATAAAAGGGAGTTTTTGAGATAAAAACTAGTGTAAAATTTGAGTAACTAATGCAAGTAAATTTTTTTGAAAAGATTGTCTCATTTTGTTTGTGTGAATTATTATATGGCTTCTCTCTCACTTGTTTGTTCTTAATTATAGATTTTAATAGTTCTTGTAGAATATTGGTTTGTACCTTTGAATGAAAAATTGTTAACTTGTGCTTATGCTAGGATAACTGAAGGTTGTCTGGTTTGCTTTGTTTTATTTATTCTTCATTTTAAGATGTGCATTAGCTATCTACTTATAGGGTTAAATCTTTAAAGTAATATTGGTTCTTATTTTCATTATTTTTCACATTCCTTGTAAGTTTGCCTAGTGTATGGTAAGATTTGAGCTTAAGCTATTTAATATCATACTTTGGTTTTAAGTACATGCTTGGATAATACTTGAACATTATCATGGTATCTATAATGAAGATCAACAACAACATATTTTCTCTCTACCCCACACTTCTTTTTGCTTATTTTTTAACCAATTCACCATATATTAAAGATTCATTGTATATTTCCATCTTATTTTAGCTTTAGACTTATAACTGAGCATAAATCACCTTAATTAGCATAGATCATATTCCTATTTTCAAATATTTATAGGCCATGATGGCTCTCAACCACTAACTAATATAAATATTGTGAAATAGTCATTTTTTTTTACCTCTATTACACCATGGATAATAATATTATCATAAACTACAACTCATTCTTTGAATTATTTAAATTATAGAATGAGAAGTGTTTCTTAAACACTTTATGCACGTTGTGATACATATTTATGCTTCAACATGACCTAGTCAAAATCCAAGCATTCTTTAAGGCAAAATATGCAAAAATAAGAATGGATTCCATTTAAAAATAAGGAAAGGGCATTCATAATCAATATTTTGATTGATCCAAATAATTCAATAATTACATTATATAGTCAAATGTCTGAATATTTAAATTAGTGTTTATAATATAACATTATAAGGACTAAGTTACCTAAAATATAAATAAATCCCTTTTTGTTTTTAGAGGCCAATACAAGTTCAACACTTGAATTCAAACTTAGCCAATTATAAGATAAGTCCATGATGTTGGAATTGACTGATCTATAAGATAAAACATCAAAACACTCCATCATTTTATCCTACAAATAAACATTCACGCACCAAATTGTTGAGGGGAATGTTGCAATCACTCATCAAAGGTCAGATGATTTACCCAGAAAACATAGTGAGTTTTTAAAAAGGTAAATTTCAAAATAAATTTGAATCAAAATTCTAAATTAACACATTGTTCTAAATTGTGTAAGTTTATTCATTAAAATTAATCAAGTCTTTGATGAAAATTTAGGATCAGTTGACTATGATTTGGATTTAAAATGAAAACTTGATGCATTCGTGAAGCACACTCAAAATGAGACCACATCTCATAAATTACACTAAAAATAATACAACCCAAATAGGAAAGTAAATCAAACTCTTCTGATGATAAATATAAGACTCCTAATCAAAAATAAGTTCCATGATTTTGCTAACAAAATTAGGGCATGTTATGCAAGCAATAACAAATGGTGACTCTACTGGAAAATATTTCAAACTATTTTAATAATAAAAAATTGGTTATCACACCTAAATAAAAAACACTGGTTGTAGGTAATCATTCAAGATAAAATCCAAAATGATAAGGCACAAAATTTTACTTCAACATGTGAAATACTAAGTTACCTTTTATGCCAAAATACCATAAGTGTGTGCAAGGAGTGATTACTTTTTTTTTATGCCTCAACATCTACATATAATCATTTAGACATGCTCAAGTAATTATAAATTTTGAGGAAAAAATATATTTCAATTCAATTAGGTGGGATGGCATGGGCATTTATCTATTACTAGATAAGATTTTGTATCCCTAATATAGATACCTCTATTTCCATTCAAAGCCTTATTCCACTACTAGCTAGGTTAGAAATCCTACAGTGGAGTTACCCAAATCACCTTTTCCAAGAAAACTTAGTATTTTACATTTGTTTCAGTTTCCTTCAAAATTTTATTTCTTTTCTAGAAAAAAATCTTAGTTTTATCCATTAAGGGCTGTGAACTAAGCCATGGGAAAACTTAAATTCAACAAGTTGATGATAGTCAAGACAAATCTAAACAAATAAGTGCTTCATCAACTTCAGATATTTTCTAAGTTCATTTGATGGTTTATAAAATAAAGGAAATGGTAGTAAAATATACATTTTCAATTATAAATCATAGGCCTCCACAATTTTAAAAATGAAAATATAATCATAGTAGTGATCTAAACTTTTGGAAAACATTGTGTATAATTTATGTTGCTTGCATGTTTTTTTTTGTTTTGATGAAGGTCACAGGTTATTATATAAAACATTGAGCAACAAAAAATATACATAGTTTTTTCCAAAAACTAATATTACAACTGTATGGATTGTGAAAGCATAAATTCTTTGCTAATCATAGTAGTTCATGAAAGAATTTAGGAAAGACAATTTGACATTTTAAGTTTAATAGTGCCATTATTTATAATCAATGCACATGTATTCATTCATCACACATTGATATGGCATGGGAACCTCAATAAAAATAAGAAGGTCTAGACCAAAATGGAATAGCAAAAAACTAGACTAGAAAAAAAAACAATAAAAGAAAGAAAGCAAACCTATGTTAACATAAGGAATATGAAGGAAAGACAAAAAAACATAGTAAAAGGAAAAATAATTTATTTACAAGGTGTTCCAAAACCATTCAATCTTGAAAATAGTGTTTGAGGAATTTTATATTAATAGGCAATGGAACATCCTCACCAGTTAGACACCTTAGTCATAAAACATTCTCACCCTAGATTTTAAAGATCTAATAGGGACCCAACCATAAGATGTAATTTTTTTTTGTGTTTTCCTTTTGTTCATGATATTTGTCCCACATAAAGACAAGATTAGAGATCCAAAATAATTTTGATTTGGAACATTTCTCAAACCAACATTTTACAACCTCTTTATGCTTATTAAAATGCAATAAGGCTACATCTTATTTTTGTACAAATGCATAAGATTTAAGAGGGGAGACTCTATTTGATCATATTTTTCCATGTAATCCTTCATAAACTACAAGGTAGGGATTTTCAATTTGATTGAAAAATAGGGTCTTAGCCATTAACTAAGTGGTAAGGAGAAATGCCTAATTTAGTTTTGGTCCTAGTCCTATCTTCTCACAATGCAAATTTATGAATATTATGCCAATGCCTAAGATTCTTGTCCAACATATTTTTAATTATATTTATCATATTCTTGTTCATGGATTCATCTATCCCATTTCATTTTGGATATTAATTAGAAGATAGTTTAAGAATTAATTGGTGATCATATGAAAATTTTAGGATTTGTAAAGATAATAAGATAGGTCTATTGTCACATACTAGTGTGTAATGAATACCAAACCTTGTAATAATATGCTCCTCCAAAAACTAGATCACTATGTCGATAAAATTATTTTTAAAGGGTTGAGCTTTAGCCCAAAAAGTACAATAGTTTGTCACTTTTATAATTATTTTTTGGCCCATAGTTGAATTGGTTTTTATTTATCACAAAAAATATAACCCCCACTTTGATAATATTCATGCTTTTATCACTATTAGTAGAGGCATTATTGGGGTTCTCTCTTTATGTACAACTACTTGGTATGTATGATAACTCTAGACATGTGAATTTGCATCTTTGTAGAGATGCGACTAGTATTAGCTTTCCCTTAATATTTTTTGGGATGTGGTATTCCCTAAACCATGCCCAGTCCCATAGTTTCTATGGAGGTCACTAAAAAACCCAGCCACTTCTTTTATATTGAGGCATCTCAGGTATATGGCCTCATGGTTTATTGTATAAAGCAACCTAATTTTATAATGAAGTGGATGTTTTTCAAATGCAATGCTCTTTTCTATGTAGTGTTCAAATTCTTGGGACACTCTTGGTTTAGGAAATAGTGAACGACATCCTTGTACCAATCATTATTGGTTATGTATTCAATCACATAGTATTGGTAAGTGATAGGGGGATCTAATTTAGCCATAGTTATTCTATGTCCTCCACCTCTAAAAATTATCATTAATTGAATCTCAATGAAAAATTATTGAAGGATAGTCATCCACTTGTCCCTTCACTCACCCAACTCATTCTACATTAGCATGGCCTTTACTACTAGATCAAGTACAACATTAAATACTTTACTACGCATAATGTAGTATCTAAATTTTTA
This sequence comes from Torreya grandis, assembly GCA_037957365.1. Classification (NCBI taxonomy): domain Eukaryota; kingdom Viridiplantae; phylum Streptophyta; class Pinopsida; order Cupressales; family Taxaceae; genus Torreya; species Torreya grandis. Next base: position 2,314,284 of record JARHVA010002230.1, read on the forward strand.
ACCATGTTGATTAGTGACAAGGATTTCTTTCCCATCATAGTATACTTAAAATTTACATCTATTAATGGTGAAATCATTAATTAAACTTGTCACTCATCCCCAACCCCTTTTTTATGTCAAAATGGTACCATTGGAATGCTCTAAGGCAAAGTAATATATGTAAAAAGGTTAGGTGTAGTTATTACTAATTAACACTAACATGTCCACTATTGACCCTTTGATATAAGTGAAATATACTTTTTCTTCATTAGTCCATGTAATTTTAACATCCTTATTCAACATTATTTTTAATGGTAAAAATATCTCCACAAATCCTAAGATAAATTTCCTTATGAGTTTGATATTTTTGAAGAATGAATTTATCTCTTTATTAGTACCAAGTAGTGTGATTTTTAGAATGGCTTCCACTCTTTCAGGGTCTATTGATATACCCTGCTTGTAAATGACATGACCCAACAACTTTCCCTTAGTCATGATAAATGTACACTTATTAGGATTTATAGAGATACCATGATCCTTACACATTTTCAACACCTTTCTCATGTCTTTGACATAGTCTAATATATTTTTTGAAAATATATTTAATTCATACATGTATATAACAATACACTTGCCAATAATATTTTTGAAGGCAATGTCCATAGCTCTTTGAAAGGTGGCACCTACATTAATTAGTTTGAAAGCATTGTTTTGTACACAAATATTCCCCATTTTTTATTAAATGTTATCTTGATTCTATCTTCAGAAGTGACTACCACTTGATTGTATCATGAATACCCTCAAGGAATAATATCATTTGGGAACCATTCACAATCCATAGCACTTCATCCAATTAAGGCAAGGTATAGTTATCCTTTTCAGATGCCTCATTCCAATTGTGGAAATAAACACAAATTTTGATCTCTCCATTATGATTTCTTACCAACACAAAACACTCCACCCATATGGAGTGTCTTCTTAGGAATATGATCCTTTATAAAATTAATTTATGCACCTTCTTGAAAATTAATGGATAAATCAACAAATTGATTGGCTTTACCTCTGATGAAAGGTATTAATTCCATGTTGGAGTGGAATAGTATGCATGAGGATACATGTATCAAAGAATTTCATATCTTTATAACTCCATATCACATATATGAAATATTTTAGATCAAGTTTGATTAATTGTTTCTCATTCAAAGTAGAGTCTATTCCTTTAAGCACATTTTTCACACCATTTTCATCACCTAAGTTCAAATTATAATGTGAGATCCATTTGACATGAGTTGAATTATATTTTTCTCTTATAAATCCATATTGAATAGTCTCTCTAGTGATACCATACCCTTGAGTATGTTTTTTGTCTTAAAATTTATTGTCCCATCCTCATGTAGCTCAAAATCCTATCAACCATCACCATCAAAAATTTTATTATAAAATCTTTTAGTATTGGCAATGAATTATAAGATGTCTTGATCATCATTCAAGACTTAAAAATTCATAATGTTATCAAGGATAGAGGGGATATATACTAGCTCTACTGATAATATTCTCATTCTTAAATTTTTTATGGGATCCTAAGTACTCATAGTGGTATCTAAGTCATCTACTATGTAGTTCTTATGCTAGGTAATGTTTGAATGCCAAATTCATCAAAATATTCTATTAAGTTACACACCTATCTATGGTATCTAGATAAGTGATTATCATTGCATGAATAATGGCTTCTCATTTGTTTAACCACTAACTCAAAGTCACCCAACACTTTTATGTTCTTTAATTTCTTTCCAAGAGTGAAATGAATTCCATGGATTAACACTTCATACTCAGCCATGCTATTGGTATAATAAAATTATAGGTGGTAGGTAGCTAGATAAGATTTCCCTCTTGGATTAATCAACTCGACTCAATCACCACATCCACCTTAGACTTGGAACCATCTAAATTTAATGTCCATAAGTTAGATCCTATAGTGTGTGTTGGTGGTATTTGTAGGGGAAGTGCCACTATAATGTTAGCTTTTAGGTGTACTTATTTGTCTTTTTTTGAGTACATGCTCAATTTTGTAGCTAATAAAGACCCTTAATATTAATTTTTGGTATAAGGAGTAGGCCTAGTGGTATCAAGAATTATCATTTCATTCTTGTAAGAGCTCAAATTAACTCTTAATTCTCACTTGGATGGCTTTGCCTCCTATCTTCATATTTCATTACGCTTATGCTAAGTATTTCAATTGATAAAGACAATTTAGCCATATACTCTATGGGATGAGTAAGGATAGAGATATCTACTGTAGTTGTTTTATTTTGGGAATAACCTCAAGACTCTTAATTCTCACCTATATCATCATACTTGAAATCCTAACATGTTAGAGAAACATTCTAAAATGAGACCATATCTAAGGCATAAAAAATTCCTCTTCATCCAACTAGTTTAGGTATTCAAATTTTACACTTTTTTGTACACTCAACATGTTAACAGAGAGGTTGATATGGGTTTCTTCTTCTTTGTCAAGTGAGTACACTTTCATTTATCACTCTTTATAGAGGATTTAATTCATTCTATTATACACAATGATCATGTGAGTCATTTTTATCTCACATTCAATTATTATTTGATTATATAGACCATGAAAAGGGAGCCACATGTGATAAAAATTGATGGCCATGTAACCATTGAGTTCCCTAAAATAGTCTCTACTTAACAGCATATCATAGGCATGTGATATATCCACAAACTAAAAAAAATCTACTAATTTAGTGGATTAGAGGCTAATTGCATTTGAAGACAGTTCAATTCACCCAACACTTTCACCTTTATTTTATCAAGTTTAACAACCTATCAATTCAACTTGGTATAAATAAGATCCAACCATCATTAAATGGCATATGACATCATATTCTTGTAGGAACTTGAATCAACCAAATAATTATGTAAATTATTGCCAAAAATCCTAATTATTAGAAGAAAAGGTGGAGTATCTTTTTTATTTACATAGAGTGAAATGAGCATCAAAATTTTGTTAGATTATTTTCCCTTATAATCAAAAAAATATTTTAGTAGCAATTCCCTTCAGTTATACATTTGAAGTAAATCAAATTGATTTCTTATTTTTGGGAATAACAAAGTTTTATTCCTATTTAATAAAAAATTTTGAGTAGGAGAAATTAGTAAATAATATTCCTAATTAAAGATATTGATTTGTGAAATTAAATTGAAATTAGACCTTTTCCAAAAATAGTAGTGAGAGAGATAAAATCAAACTTAGCTTATTCTAGATATTTTCTAACTGAGATAGGATATATAAATTTATGTACAAGAGTAGGACACTATTATAAACAAGATCCTAAACTTCATTTTTTTATTGGATAAGAGCACCAAAACTAGACACCCTAGGCTCGATCACCATAGTCCTTCTATAACATTATTATCCAAAGGCTTTAATCTTTCTAGGTTTTGTTCACCTACTCAATGTAGGCAGGTGTACCAATTTTTAGGTCCTTGCTATCAATAGAGATCCCTATAGAGATGATTCTTTATGTACTTGTACATTTTATGTAATTAAAATAAACTTTGGTAAATGGGGAAAAGGGGTTAGTGTGTGTAAGATGCACTAGACGTGCTTCACACGTTGTGTGTGGGAACACTACCTACATACCAATACTTTGAAGAGGGATCAAGCCATATGTAGTTCTCCCTTTAAGAGTGTTTGGTGTAATAGTGAATGAAATACAAGATATTCTAAAACTAGGTATGTTTGAGATGACTAGGGATTGGTGTAAGGACTTGAATTGGATTGAAATTATATAGGCTAGTTGTATCTAGATAATAATTAAGATTATTTGAGTGTTCTTGCTTATATTATTACTTGCTTGAGTGATATTTGCCAACCCTTTCCAAATGATCTTTGAATGGGATTTTATAGGGATCTATTGGTTATGGGTTAGATGAAAGTAGACTAGGTCAACACAATAAATAGGAGGAATAGGGGGAAATGGTAATCTGGGCTCAAATTATGATTAGATAAGAGTGTTAAAAATGAGACACCCTAGGGTCTAGTGCTATAGTCCAACTTTAGCACTATTATCATGAGTCAATGGGACTAAGGGGGATGGATTAGTCATGAAGAGAGGGTCTCAACTCAACTAGGGTCAAGTATGGAAGTCCATGGATGACTAAGAATCAGTGAAAATAAGCCTAAGAGGGTCATGAAAACAAGAAAGAGGGACCTAAGGATTGGGTATCATTATCCATGCTCAAGTTATCAATTTTTTACATTTTATATGACTACATTTTCCCCCTTTATTATAGTGATGCATCAAAACAAAATACTAAGATAAAGGAAAATAGAAACCGTAGCTAAACTTACTTACAAAGGTAAATCCCATGAAGCTTGTGATGTTGAGTAATGTTGGATAGTTCATAGAGAGCATGTTGTGTAAGTGTGAATCTATAAAAGTAAAATAAAGAGTAGATCAGTTCTTATTATATGTAATATAAAATAAGAATGTACAAAGTTTGGTAAGAAAGAGGAAGAGAAAGGAATGAATACACCTCACCAAGTACATGAAAAAATACAAAACCTATTGTGATACTGAGTAAGGCTAATAAATTTTGGATGTATTGGATGATGTTGTACTAAAAGTTATATCAAGAATAGAACTAAGTGCTCAATTCCCTAGAAAGTGGCTTAAGAATACAAATGTTTGTCCTCTAGATCCATCATCACCTACTAAGTGAAAATAGATGATATTTCATGTGTTAATCTATGTTTGGACTATGTGTTTAATCCTTCTAAATAGGTGGCTCAAGAATACAAAGGCTGGCCCTTTGGCTCCATCATTACCCTTTGAAGTGAAGCTATGAACTAGTAATGGTATGAAGAAGTATGATGTATGAGATGGACTCTAAATCCCATTAATGCTCTATAAATATGATAATGTGGAATAAATATCTAGATGTTTGCTATAAACTAGCCTAATATTGGCCAACTTAGAAAAGATGAAGATTAGGCTTGTATGAAAGCCACCCCAAAACTAAAAATTTGGCTTATGTGGAAGCCACTCGGGAAATTAGGTACTTATAAATGTGGAGGTTAGGCTTCTATGAAAGCCACTCCAAAATTATTCCATCCACTAATAAATGGAATAAGGCACACAACTATTAAGAATGCCTAGGTAATACTGAAAACTAAAAGAAAAGAAGTAAAAGTGTTGTGTAATCTACCCCAAATCATTGGTGTCAAAAACATGGATTATGATCTAAAATTTATACCAACTATTATATCTAAAACTAGAAATGATAACCAATCATGCCATACATGATTCCCCTATGTCTAGATTATCTAAGAAAAAAGTACTAAAAACTATTGATTAGAATTGGTCAAATTGTGTAAAATTGTAGCTAAACCTACCTTTCTAATTTCTTCAAGAAAACTTATTTTTTTTGTTGTTTGGATAAGAGTGCCAAAAATAGACACCTTGGTGTCTGGTGTTGTAGTCTAGCCTTGGAATTTTTTTCCTAAGCTAAAACTAATCACTATTCTAGAATCTTGACTATCTTCTTGGTCTGTTATGAGTGGTTTGATGATTGGTTATTGTTTTGGTTGTTCTAAAACTAGTTTCTTTGATCGATAGGTGCTCTGATCTCTGTATCAATACCCTTGTTTTTTTTCATACTCTTTTAAGGGTAGTAATAGGTACCATATAATGACTAACCTTAAAAAAGGAAGCCCTATAAGCATGTTAAGCTGGATATATACATGATATAATAATGATAATCAACAAGATATCTCAAGATATAACATGGTTTGAAGTGAGAGATTATTAGATCAACAGGGATATGCATAGATATATATAATAATTTAATAGCATGTGAAATGTAATGGAATTGAATTAAAATAAGAAATGTTAGTTATTAGTTTGTTATTTTGGCTAAGGAGGGATGGAGGATGATATCCATCATGGCATCAAATAAGATAGGAAAATGCATTATATGGATCATGGAATTACAACAATTGAGAATAAATAAATAAACAAGCACACAACACATGAAGTAATAATCATATAAGGGTGATCAAACATCCACACAAATAAGGGACATGGACACATGTCACTCAAAATAGAAAGCAAGCATATAAAGCATGTTCAAATGCCACATACACATAAAATTGAAACAAGTAAAATTGGTGTGGAAGCCACAATCACATAGAATATTATAGGAAAAGGACATTGGAAAATTTCCTAAGGCACAAACATGACCAAGAGCAAAGGACATTGGAAAATTTCCTAAGGCAAATATAGGAGACAAACAGGAATTGAGAGATGTAAACAATCTAGCTATGCTAAGCAAGAAAAGAAAGCATGTAATCATTGGAAAGATAAAATCACATCTAAATAATAAAATCAAGATTGAAAGTATGAAAGACATGTTTATTACAAGACTAGGTATATGCTAAGAGATACACAAGTGTTAGATATTAGTGAAATTTTGATATGGTAATCTGTGTAATCTAGTAATTAATGTAGATCAGCATGATAACTTAGAGTGTGTAGTGTAGGAATGACATAACCTATATGGTGTAGTCATGTATAACATGGACCTAGTGGATATGTATATTGACGTGTGTCTCAAATGTAGAAGTAGGAATGCCCCCTCAATGGGTAGAGTGAAGTAATCAAGTAGCTATATTTCACTACACACACTCAAAGAAGATCAAGTGAAGCATGGTAATGTATATTAATTGGAATAAAATAGTGAATAAAAAAAATATAAGTACTAGCATATTAGTAGCAATTTAAATCATGGATGATGCATACAATTGAAATGTTTTTGTTGTTTTTGACATTTTTGAATTTTTTTGGATTTTGAAATGTTCTATTGTTTTTGTATTTTGAAAATTTTGAACTATGTATAATCAAGTAGAAGAGATTATTTACAAATAAATATAGAAAGAGATGATACTAATTTATGAGTCTCATGTGAGACTCCCTATAATTGTGTCTTGTATCAAAGAGTAGAATCGTGCATGATCATGAAGCAATGGAAATGCAAAGACTGTGGTTCATAAAGTTATATATGCTATAAATGTTCTAAAATATTTGAAGTAGAAACTAACTATGAGGTCCTTCTATAAATCTGATAATTAGATGCAATTATAGGGCTCTTAGGGACCATCTAGAAGTAGGAGATCTCTGAACATGTGCTCTATGTGTAGATGCATGAGATCTCAACAAAACTACTTTCAGTGTGAATATTGTAGCTGGAAGCTATCTAGAATCTTGAAGCTATGGAGAAGTATGAACCCTCTATACGAAAAATGGATGCTTAAAATATGTCTAAATCTAAATTGGAAGAGGAACTAAAACTAGAGGAGAAGATAAAACTAGTGGCAAAACTAAAACTGGTGGTAAAACTAAAATTGGTGGTGAAATTGAAACTAGTGATTGTAAACTGGTAGATAGCTGTGAAGTGTGGAGTGGTAACTCATATGGAACTCCACCAATTGTAACAACCTAATTATCATTAATGAATTTCACTCATCTATGAACTATAGAAGGTATTACTCTAAGTTTTTGAATCTATGGTTGACCAAGTAACATATCAAAAACTCTTACACTCGGAACTATAGTGAATGGTATGGCCACATTTGTAAGACCAACCTATAGTGTGGAAGTACTATCTCACCTAATGAACTCTATATGTTACCATTGAAACCACTAATAACAATGTTTATTAGAGTGATATCCTACTTTGAATAACCTAAATTTTATAGTAGTGTTAAGGTACACATGTTAATATAGGAACCATTATTAGTAAACACACTGTGAATAGGTTGATTATGAATGTGAGATCTAATAAAGAGTGCATGATAATCTAAATCATCCTTGATAATCTTCTACTCTGAGGAGATATAAGGTCTAGCTATAACTCTAGAATTTTATACACTGATCATGTTGCTTAAATTATATAACTCATTTGAAGGTGCCCTATATGCATTTGGTGGTGGATGTGCATGATATGCATGATGAACCCCTGATGTGTCCCTTTTATCTTGTTTTGAATGTTGTGGAAATGGATCTAAGAAGATTTTTAATGCTTTTTCCTTTGTTTTATTTGTTGATGGAGGCTTGATTAAAGTGTGAATATAAATAACATTTGAATCTATTATGTCATGTATCTTGTGTTTTAAACTGATGCATCTATTTGTCATATGGCCTGGTACCTTGTGGTAGTTGAAAAATGCTTGCTAATCATAACCCTTTAGAAGAGGCTTTTTTGAATAAAATTCTTGAATAAAAGGGGGAGATATGATATTACAATCTAAAATTTGTTGTAAACCCCTGGTTGGAGGAACTAAAAGATGTGAAAAAGTATGTCGAGTGGGTGTTGATAAAAGTATTTGCTGAAGAGGCTCTAAAGCCACATTGATTATAGGTTAATTCTACCCTTTAGTATCATTGAACTTGACCTTATATGGGATTTTTATATTACTCATATTATTTATGTCTAATGTATTAGTGTACTTATATTAGTTATGTCTGATGTATTAGTATACTTTAGTTTGCCCATTGAAATTAGTTTGACTTCTCTTTCTTTTAATGTGTGACACAATTTAGTGAAGGAAGAGAATCTTTTAAACATAATTTATTCATTAAGTGATAATAGAATACTTTGTTTGAAAATTTCTTGCAAATCTTGATCTACCATGGGGTTAGTCATCTTATCCAAGATGGTTTTATATCGAAGAACATAGTCTATGAGATGCTCATTTGGTTATTATTTCTATTAATAAATTTGAGCATATCAAACCCTATCATCAATGTTGATACTAAAGTATGCTAGGAACATGTCAGTTAAAGGACTGAATGCATTGATTGACTGATATAGTAGACTATAGAAATAATGTAAAACATAATCCTTTAGGCTCCATGGAAAAATCTCTGTAAGTAGCCAATGATCTGGTACATAGTCCAAGCATGCTACATGAAATGCTCTCAAATGTGCTTTGGATCACCCTTGAAATAATAAAGAGTAATCATGGGTTGAAGAAAACCTTGTGGTAAGGGTGTAGAAGCAATGTGATGTGCCAATGGTGTATGTAGAAGAACACAAAAATCCAAACCCTACCTAGGTCTAGAGGCACCTTGATTAAAATGTTCCACCTTGGATTGAAGAGATCTTATCTCTTACACAAGGGTCATTACATTAGGAGACAAAGATGTAATAGATGTAGTTGGTGGCACCAAATAAGGTTTGGCTACTATAGGGGTTTGTTGAGACATAGTTGCCCCCATAGTGTCATTTTCAACTAGTGGATCTGAAGGAATGGAAGACTTAACTTGCTTAGATTTTTTAATTTCCATTATAGAATAAGATAAGAGTATGATCTCAAGGTTCTTCCTTCAGTATTTCTCTAAAACTTTGTAAAATCAAATATTTGTTGAGGATAACTTCATTATCAACAATAAGAGGAAGGGGATCAGTAATCCCATGTGGTAGAGCATGAGCATTGATGTGTACATCATCATTGTTATTTTCATACTACTCATTATCAAAGTTATCCTCATGAAAATTTATGTAATGTAGATGTGTAGGATTTATAACAAGAAACTAAGCTAGTTGTTTGTCTATGGTGTATGGTCAGATTGAAGGAATTTGGGTAAATTTGAGAGGATTGCCACTAAGTCTTGCACTTAATCTTGAAGGAAGATATGAAAGGAACTTAGGTGGCATAAGGAAAATAACCTAGATAATAGTAGAAAATATTAAACTAATATAATCTAAACAAGGAATTAGAATATGCATAGAAAAGATATGAAGCTCCCAAACATGTAAGGTGATACATCAAGAAGCAAAATAAGAGCTAGTAAATGCGACTAGGGATTTTTCAAAAATATTTTTGAAAAACACTATGAATTTTTGAAATAGAAATTGAATTTATCAGTTAAGTATGCATGAAAAAATTCAGAAATTTATGGGAAAGTGCTTGATTTAATGGGACTTAGTACATGCAACTAGGGTTTTGAGAAAAATAATTTTTAAAAAATTAATATGAATTTTTGAAATTTGAAGTGATTTTTTATTTTAATATGTACCTAAAAATTTAGAAAATGATTGAAAAATTATAGTAAAATTATTGGGAGCTAGTTGATGCAACTAAGGTTTGAAATAAATTTATTTTAAAATTTACTACAAAATTTTAAAATTTGAGATAAATTTTTTTATTTATATGTGCAAGAAAAAAATTAAGAAATTATTAGATTAATGATGGAAAATTACTAGGACCTAGTGTATGCAACTAGGGTTTGAAATAAAAATTATTTTAAAATTTACTACAAAATTTTAAAATTTGAGATGAATTTTTGATTTAACTATTCAAGGAAAAATTCAGAAATTAATGGAAAAAATTAGCTAGGAAGTTACCCTAGTTATTCTAGAATTTTTATGTGAAATTCAAAGTAAGCCAGGTTCACCAAATGATTTCTTATTTTTGAGAATAATGGAGTTTTATTCCTATTTAATAAAGAAGTTTGAGTAGGATAAATTAGTAGATAATATTCCTGATTAAAGTTACTAAATTTTAAAATTGATATGCAATTAGACCTTTTCTAAAAATAGCAGTAAGAAAGAGAAAATCAAACTTAGCTTATTCTAGATTATTTTGACTGAGACAAGGTCTAGAAATTTATGTGCAGGATTGGGACACTATCAAAAATAGGATCTTGTACTTCATTTTTTGATTAGACAAGAGCATCAAAACTGAACACCTTGGGCTCTAGTGTTGTATTCCTTCTCTGGCTCTATTGTCTTGAGGATTTAAGCTTTCTAGGTTTTGTTCACCTACTCAATGTAAGCTTGTGTACCAATTTTTAGGACCTCACTATTAATAGAGCTACTTATAGATTTGATTCTTTATGTGCTTATATCTTTTATGCAATTGAAAGAAACTTTGGAAAAGGGGGAAAAGGGGTTAGTGTGTGTGAGATGCACTGGACGTGCTTCACACCTCATGTGTGGGCATCTTACCTACATACCAATAATTTGAAGAGGGATTAAGCCATATGTATTTCTCCCTTTAAGAGTGTTTGGTATAATAGTGAATGAAATGCTAGAAATGTTAAAAGTGGGTATGCTTGAGATGATTAGGGATTGGTGTAAGGACTTGAATTGGCTTGAAAGTGTATAGGCTAGTTGTATGCAGAGAATAGGTAAGATTATTTGAGTGGTATTACTTTTATTCTTGCTTTCTAGAGTGATATTTACCAAACCTTTCCAAATTATATTTTAATGGGATTTTATAGGGATCTATTGGTCATGGGTTAGATGAAACTAGGTTAGGCTAACATAATGAACAAGAGGAATCAAGGAAAAATGGTAATATAGGATCAGATTTTGATTGGATAAGATCACTAAAAAGGGGACACCCTAGGGTTTAGTGTTGTAGTCCAACTTTGATGTTATTATCCTGAGTAGATGGGACTAGGGGGATGGATTAGTCATGAAGAGAGGTTCCTAACTTAGTTGGGGTCAAGTCTAAAAGGCCAAGGATGACTGGGTATCATTGAAATTAAGCCTAAGAGGGTCATGAGAGAAAGCAAGAGGGACCTAAGGATTGGATGTCAATATCCATGCTTAAATTACCAACTTTTTGCATTTTATATTAGTACATTTCCCCTTTTTATTATAGTGATGTATTAAAGTAAAATACTAGGATAATGGAAAATAGAAAGTGTACCTAAACTTACCTAGAAAGGTGAAGCCCATGAAGCTTGTGATGTTGAGTAATGTTGGATAGTGCATAGAGAGCACATTATGTAAGTGTGAATCTATGAAAGGAAAATAAAGAATAGATCATTTATTATTATATTCAATATGAAATAAGAATGTAAAAAGTTGGGTAAGAGAGAGGAAGAAAAAGGAATGAATACACCTCACTGAGTACATGAACTAATACAAAACCTATTGTGATACTAAGGTTGATAAATGCTAGATGTGTCAGATGATGTTGTAGTAAAATTTATATCATGAATGGAGTTAAGTGATCAATTCTCTAAAAAGTCACTCAAGAATGCAAATGCTATCCCTTTGGCTCCATCATCACCTACTAAGTAAATCTAGATGATCCTACATGTGATAATCAATGTTTGGACTATGTGTCTAGTCCCTTTAAATAGGTGGCTCAAACATACAAAGGTTAGCCCTTTGGCTCCATTGTTACCCCATAAAGTGAAGCTATGAACGTATATTGATATGAATAAGTATGTCATATGAGATGGACTTTGAAGCCCATGAATTATCTAAAAATATGACAATGTGGCATGGATAGCCAAATGTGTGATAGAAACAAGGCCAATGTTAGCCAACTTAGAAAATATGGACATTAGGCTTGTATGAAAGTCACCCCAAAACTTAAAATTTGGCTTATGTAGAAACCATTGAAAAAATTGGGTACTTGATAATGTGGAGGTTAGGCTTGTATGAAAGCTATTCTAAAATTATTACAACCACCTATAGATGGAATAAGGCATGCAACTACTGAGAATGTCTAGGTAATGCTGAAAACTAAAAGAAAAGAATCAAAAATGTTATGTAATCTTCCCCTAATCACTGTTGTTTGAAACATGGATTCTAATCTAAAATTTATACCAACTACCATATCTAAAACTATAAATGAGAACCAATCATGTCATGCATGACTCCCCCTATGTATATATTCTCTAAGAAAATTATACTAAAAATTGATGATCTAAATTGGTCTGATTGTGTAAAACTATAGTTAAACCTACCTTTCTACCTGCTTTTGAAAAACATGGTTTTTATACTATTGAAATAGGAGAAATATAAATGGATACATAGGTGTCCAATGCTATAGTTTAGCCTCAATACTATTGTCTTGGGTTGAAACTGATCACTGTTCTAGAATCTTGATTATCTACCTAGTCTATTCTGGTTGTTCTAAAACTAATTTTTTGACCAATAAGAGCTTTGATCTCTATAGTAAAACCCTTATTTATTTCCCCCTCTTTTAAGGGTATGAATAGGTACCCCTAAATGACTACCCTCAAAAGAATAAGCCTTGAAAGAATGTTAAGCTAGAAATATACATGATATAGAAATGATAATTAATAAGATATCTCAAGATATAGCATGGTTTGAATTGTGAGATTGTTAGATCAATAGGGGTATGCCTAGATAGATATAACAATGTAATAGCATGTGCAATGTATTAGAATTAAATTAAAACTATAAATTCTATTTGTTAGTTTGTCAAGGAGGGATGGAGCATGATGTCCATCATGTCATCCAAGAAGATAGGAAAATGCATGATATAGATCATGGCATTGCAACAATCAAGAAGCAATAAATCAACAAACACACAAAGTAAGAATCAAGAAGCATACCTAGGTGGCCAAAGGGTGATGCAAGTAAGGGACATGGGCACATGCCACTCAAAATGAAAATCAAGCATGCAAGGCATGTTCAAATGCCACATCCACATATAATTGAAACAAGCAAAATTGTCCTGTAAGCCACACTCTCATAGAAGAGTATAGGCAAAGGACATTGACAAATGTCCTAAACTACATATAGGAGATAAACAAGAACTAACAAATTCAAAAATTCTAGCTATGCTAAGCAAGAAAATAAAGTAGGTAATAACTAGAAAGATAGAATCACATCTAACTAATCAAATAAAGAGTGAAAGTATGAAAGAAATGTTTAGTATAAGACTAGGTATATGCTAAGAGATACATAAGTGCCAGATACTAGTGAAATGTCGATATGGTAATTTGTGTCATATAGTAAGTAATGTACATCAGCATGATAACTTAGAGTGTGTAGTGTATGGATGACATAACCTATATGGTGTATTCATGTAGAAGATACCACTAGAGGGTATGTATATCGATGTGTTTCTCAAATTTTAAAGTAGGAATAGCCCCTCAATGGGTAGAGTGAAGCAATCAAGTAGCTATATTTCACTACACACACTTAAATAAGATCAAGTGAAGTATGGTAATGTAGATAAGTTGACATACAATAGCATAGAAGAGAAAATGTAAGTCCTAGAATAATAATAGTAATGTAAAGCATGGATGATGCATACAATCAAAATGTTTTTTTTTTTTGTTTTTGACATTTTTGAATGTTTTTGGATTTTGAAATGTTATATTTTTTTTGTATTTTGAAAATTTTAAACTATGTATAATCAATAAAAAGAGATTATATACAAGCAAATCTAGAAAGAGATGAAAGTAACTAATGAGTCTCATGTGAGACTCCCTATCATGGTTTCCTATATTAAGGAGTGGAATTGTGCATGATCATGAAGCATTATGTAAATGCTAAGATTGTGGCTCTAAAAGATGTATATGCTATAAATGTATTGAAATATCTAAAGTAAAAACTAATTATGGGGTCCCTATATAAATCTGAGAAGTGAATGCAACTATAGGGATCTTAGGGACCCATCTAAAAGTAAGATAATATCTTTGAATATGTGATCTATGTGTAGATGCATGAGATCTCAATGAAACTACTTTGGGTGTGAATATTATAGCTAGAGGCTATCTAGAATATTGAAGTTATGGAGGTGTATGAACCCTCTGTACTAGTGATGGATGCCTTAACTATGTCTAAATTTGAAGTGAAAGAGAAACTAAAACTAGAGAATAAGTTGAGACTGGTGGCAAAACTGAAACTAGTGGTGAAACTAAAACTGGTGGTGAAACTAAAACTAGTGATTGCAAACTGGTTGATGGCTCTGAAGTGGGGAGTGGTAATTCATATGTAATTCTAATGACTATAAAAACCTAATTATCATGAATTAATTTCATGCATCTATAAACTACATAAGGTACTAATCTGATTTTTTGAGTCCATGGTCAACCAAGTAACATATCAAAAAATCTTACACTGGGAACTATAGTGAATGTGTGGCCATATGTATAGGATAGACCTTTAGTAGAATTACTATCTCACCTAATAAACTTTGTATATTCCCACTAAAACCATTGATATATATTTATATTAAAGTGTTATCCTAATTTGAATAACCTAAATTTTGTAGTAGTGTTAAAGTGTAGATGTTAAGACTAGAACCATTGTTAATAAGCACACTACGAATAGGTTGATTATGAATGTGAGCTCTGATAAATAGTGCATGATAATATAAATCATCCTCAATGATTTCCTACTATAAAAAGGAGATATAAGGTCTAGTTGTAACTCTTGAATTGTATACACTAATCATGTTTCTCAAAGGATATAAGTCAACTAAAGATGCCCTATATGTATCTTGTGGTGAATGTGCATGATATGCATGATGAACCCCTAATGTGTCCCTTGTATCCTATTTTGAATGTTGTGGAAATAGATTTGAGAATATATTCAATGATTTATTGCATGTTTACTTTGTCGATGGTGGCTCAACTAAAGTTCTAAGATCAATAGCATTTGATCTATTAGGTCTGGTATCTTATGTTTTAAATTGATGTATCTATTTGTCATATGGCCTGGTTCCCTATGGTAGTTTCAAAATTCCTATTAATCATATCCCTTTGAAAGAGGATTTTTTGGATCAAATTCCCAAATAGGAGGGAGAGATGTGATATTAAAATCCAAAAGCTATTGTAAAATCTTGGCTAGAGGAACTAGAAGATGTGAAAAAATATACCAAGGGGGTGCAGATAAAACTATTTACTAAGGAGGCTCTGATGTTGCATTAACTAGAATTTGATTCTACCCTTTAGTATCATTTAAATTGACCTTATATTGGAATTTTTTGTTACTCTTATTATATGTGTTTGATGTATTAGTGTACTTTAGTTTGTCCATTGATATTAGTTTGACTTTTCTTTCCTTTAATGTGTGGCATAATTTAGTGAAGGAAGAGAATCTTTTGAACATGATTGATTCATGAAGTGATAGTAGAAGACTTTATTTGAAAAGGTCATGAAACTATTGATCTACCATGGGGCTAGTCATCTGAACTAAGATGGTTTTATATCGAATAACATAGTCTATGAGATGCTCATTTGGTCATTATTTTTGCTGAGAAATTTAAGCATAGAAACCTTATCACCAATGTTGATACTAAAGTGTGCTAAGAACATGTCAAATAAAGGATTGAATGCATTGATAGACTATAAAATAATTTTAAATCATAATCCTTTAGGCTCTATGGAAATATCTTAGTAAGTAGCTAGTCATTTGGTACATAGTCCAAGCATGTTATATGAAATTCTCTCAAATGTGTCTCTAGATCAACCTTACCATCATAAAGAGTAAGCTTGGGTTGAATAAAACCTTATGGTAAGGGTGTAGAATCAATGTGACATGCCAATGGTATATGCAAAAGAGCAAAAGAATCCAGAGCCTACGTAGGTGTAGAGGCACCTTACTCAAGATATTGCATCTTGGATTGAAGTGATCTTATCTCTTGCACAAGGGATACCACATTAGGAGACAAAATGTACTAGTTATATTTGGTGGCACCAAAGAAGGTTGGGTTGCTATAGGGGGTTGTTGAGACATAGTTTCTCTTATAGTGTCATTTGCAATTGGTGGCTTTAAAGGAATGAAAGACTCAACTTGTTTAGCCTTTTTAATTTCCATGTAGATTGTAAGATAAGAGTATGATCTCAGACTGTTCCTTGAGTCTTTCTCTAAAACTTTTTAAAATCAAATCTTTGTTGAGGACAGCTTTATTATCAACAATAGGTGGAAGTGGATCAGTAGTTCCATGTGATAGAGCATGAGCATCAGTGTCTACATCATCATTTTTATTTTCATATTAATCATTATTAGATTTATCCTCATTAAAATTTATGTAATATAGATGTGTAGGATTTATAATAGGAAACTAAGGTTGTTGTTTGTCCATGGTGTATGGTCAGATTGAAAGAATATGGGTGAATTCAGGAAGATTACCAATAAGTCTTACACTTCATCTTGAAGGAAGAGATGAAAGGAACATAGGTGGCATAAGGAAAATATTTTGGATAATAGTAGAAAATATTAAACTAATATAATCAAGAAAATGAATTGGAATATGCATAGAAAGGATACGAAGCTCTCAAACATGTAACGTGATACCTCAAGAAGTAGAATAGGAGCTAGTATATATAACTAGGTATTTTTAAAAAATATTTTTGCAAAATATTATGAATTTTTGAAATTGAAATTAAATTTTTGAGTTATGTATGCAAAATTTATGGGAAAATGCTTGATTTATGGGACCTAGTAGATGTAACTAGGGTTTTGAGAAAAATATTTTTCTATAAATTACTATCAATTTTTTAAATTTGAAGTAATTTTTTTATTTTAATACGCAACTAAAAATTCAAAAAATGATTGGAAAATTACTATAAAAGTAATAGGAGCTAGTTAATGTAAATAGGGTTTGCAATAAATTTATTTTGAAATTTACTAAAAAATTTAAAAATTTGAGATAAATTTTTAATTTATATTTGTAATCAAAAAAATAGGAAATTATTGGATTAATGATAGAAAATTACTGGGACCTAGCATATGTAACTAGGGTTTGAAATAAAAATTATATAAAAATTTAAATCAAAATTTTAAAATTTGAGATGAATTTATAATTTAACTATTCATGGAAAAATTTAGAAATTAATGGGAAAAATTAGCTAGGAAGTTACCCTAGGGTTTTTATGTGAAATTCAAATTAAGTCAGGTTCATCAAATGATTTCCTTTTTTAGGAATAATGGAGTTTTATTCCTATTTAATAAACAAGTATGAGTAGGAGAAATTAGTAAATAATATTCCTACTTAAATCTACTAATTTATGAAATTGAATTTTAATTAGACCTTTTTTAAAAATAAGAGTGTGAGAGAGAAAATCAAACTTATCTTATTATAGATTGTTTCAAATGAGATAGGGTCTAGAAATTTGTATTCAAGACTGGGATACTATCACAAACAAGATCTTGTACTTTGTTTTTGATTGGATAGGAGCACCAAAATTAGACACCCTAGGCTTTAACACTGTAGTCTTTCTTTGATGATATTGCCCTGAGGATTTAAGATTTATAGGTTTTATTTTCCTACTTAGTGTAAACATGTGTACCAATTTTTAGGTTCTCACTATCAATAGAGATCACTATAGAGATATTTATTCATCTACTTATATCTTCTATGTAATTGAAATAAACTTTGATAAATAGGGAAAATGGGTTTGTGTGTGTGAGATACACTAGATGTGCTTCACACCCCATGTGTGGTCATGTTATGTACATACCAATAATTTAAAGAGGGATCAATACATATGTAGTTATCCTTTTAAGAGTGTTTGGTGCAATAGTGAATGAAATACAAGAAATGTTAAAACTAGGTATGCTTGAGATGACTAGGGATTGGTGTAAGGACTTGAATCAGCTTAAAAGTGTAGAGGTTGGTTGTATGTAGAGACTAGGGAAGATTGATTGAGTGGTATTACTTGTATTATTACTTTATTGAGTGATACTTTCCAACACTTTCTAAATGATATTTGAATGGGATTTTATAGGGATCTATTGGTCATGGGTTAAATGAAACTGAACTAGGTTGACGTACTGAACAAGAGGAATTGAGGAAAAATAGTAGTCTAGGATCAAATTTTGATTGGACAAGAGCAATAAAAAAGGGACAACCTAGGTTTTAGTGATATAGTCTAACTTTGGTGCTATTTTCCTAAGCAAATAAGACTTGGGGGATGGATTAGTCATGAAGAGAGGGTTTTGGATCAGCTGGGGTCAAGTCTAGAAGGCCACAGATGACTGAGAATTAGTGAAAGTAAAATTTAAAGGGTCATGAGATTATTAAAGAGGGACCTAAGGATTGGGTGTCATTAACCATGCTCAAGTTACCTATTTTTGTATTGTATATGACTACACAAACATAGTAATATTAGCCTTAATTTTCTTGAGATATTCAACAATATCATCGCTGAGTTTGACCTTTTATTGATACTTTTCATTAGGGTTATGTGATGCATAGTTCTTTGGTTGATAAGAAATGGGAGGTCATTTAGGTAAGGGAGCATTATTATCTATGTTTATATCAAGTGGGACTTCAGTGTTTCTTGGAGTTATAGAAGTAGTCAAAGGATTAACTTATCTACTTCTCAATTGATAATTTTTCCCCCTTTGGAAATTCTTAAATGTGTGGACTTCATCTAAATTTTCTTTGGATTCATTTTCATTATCAAATGTAAATTCATAAGTTTATAGTACTAGGGTTATGCCTAAGTTCCTTCCATCTTGGTTTGGGTTATCATAATAAGTAGGAACTATTTCCATGTTATTCATCTCCTTTTAGAAGATGTTTAAGGCAACTATAAACTCATCACAATGGTATCTACATTTTCATATGCATTATGCACTCTACACCAAGTGTTTAAATCTAAGTCTATTAAATTCACCTAATGAGATGCATTGTTATTATTTTGATTATTATTGTCAAGGGGACTATGCACATTCTCATTATTAGGTTTAGTATTCCATTGCCTATTATGCCTCTAGAAATTCAATTGTTTTCCCTAATGTGGGTTATTTTCATTATAATTTATAGTATTATGTACTTTCTTTTGTAAATTAACAACATTATTAGATAGTCATTGAACCATTTATTTCAAGTCGCCTTGTTTTAGGTCTATACTAGTTTTTAGTTGGCTTACTGACTAAGATTGTGAGATAGCCACATGTGCATTTATGTTTAAAAACATTAGGTAGTAGTAGGGGCATGATTATGAGTGTTTTTAGCAAGCACCTAAGAATTTAAATATTATGGAACCATCTATTGAGTGACACTAGATGAAACATACCCAATAGTATGTGGTACTACATCCACATTGTTATAATCCTTGGGAACCTATTATTGATCATTTGTTTTTGGCACTATGTGATTGGGAGGCATGTATGGTAAAGAATTAGGCATGTATTTCATTGGTGTCAAGTTATACACTAGGCTAGGACTATCATAAATAGGACCCAAAATAGGATTCATGAGTGGGGTGTTCTACATAATATCTTGATTAATCATGGTAATATGATTATATACACTAGGTTTACCTTAAGAATATAAAACACATACACTATATCATTGTAGTACCATTTGGTTTTCTATGTTCATAAATTCATTATAATCTAATGATAGGGATGTAAGTGTAGCTAGGGTTATTTTGAAGAACATTAACATCAAATAATTGAGATCCCTTGATTAGTTTTTAATGGTAGGGCCTTATACTAGTATGTATGGTGCCTTCAATATTTAGTAGAGCTTATGGAATTGAGAATTAAACATGTTCATAGATTCATTATACTCCCTCCTTGAAGCAACAAAATGGTGATAAAAAATACTAAGGTTAATGGGAAGTTGAAAATGGTTTATGAGTACTATTTCCAACTCAACCCAAGAGGTGATAGACCCATGGGGAAACCCAATATACTAGGAATAGGAAAACTCACCCAAGGAATAGGGAAACAACCTATTGGCAACATCCTCATGTTGGACTTGTATTTTTATAAATGCATCTTTAAATTCTTGGATATGTTATTCTACTATTTGAACTCTTCCAAATATATATTTAAGACAAATTTTATATGGGTTCTTGGGTAGATAGTGAGCTATTATTAAAATAGCCACATGAAAACAACCTCCTTGACCAAGCCAACACATAATATTAGCCATGGGTATATGTTATAGAATAATGAATGGATTAACCAAAGGAGTGATTATGGATGAAGGTGAATTGCCAACTTATTGGATCAATTTATCTTTCTCTTTACCTTTATTAGCTATTAAATTTATATTATTTTTTAGTTCTAAGAGCTCTAAATCAATTTCAATATACTTATACCTTGTATTTATCCTTTTGTTTTGTAGCTTAAGATTCTAGTTTGACTCAGTGTGAACAATGTCTCCAAAATTTTTCTATTTGAGTTTTGGTCACAAATATCAGCTTGTGTTCATTCCCTCTTTCTAGCACTAGAATATGTTGATCAGTGTTTTAACACATTAACACTAGGTAGGGCAATCTCTACCTCTCCTAAAAGGAAGAAGATACTACAAATAAAATGCTTCCCTAAGGTCTAAATATGCAAGGTCTTATTATTCTAGTCTTCATTGAGTTGGTTGATGCGAGCCATTTCATACAAGGGTCCTATTTTACAAATTGAAATGAAGGGTTTTCTAATCTTAAACATTTATCAAGAGGTAGTATTCTCCAATAGATAATAATAACATACTCTTGCATTCCATTAAAATCAAGCTTCCTAAAATTAACATAGAAGGAAGGAAACTGATATATATACTAGTTTACCACATTCTATATGATACAATCATATAATGGTGATAAAAATAATATGATATGGTAATCAAGATAAACATTCAATTTTTGATTGCATTAATTAATACCCAATTCCTAAGTTAGAAAATTCATAAAGAAATTCAAAAGGAAGGAAGGTAAAGGAGAGAAAAGTATCATGTTATCATGTGAATGAGTCTAAATGTTCTATTGATAATGAAAATTGTATCGTTAATTAATCAACCCTTTCCCCTATTATGAAGGTTAAGTTGGAATCTTACCAAACTAATAGTAGGGTTCTAAATGTTCAATTATGATCTTAAAGATTCAAGGGGTTTTTTTAAATGTCCTAGGAAATAACATATAAGTTAATGAATATAACATATTTCATTATAATTTTATAAATCCACTTTATCAAATCATGAATCAATTTAGATATGAATGTGTAATCTATCATATCTGACAGAGAAGGCTTATGAACTAGACCATCTCTTGAAAAGAAGAAATCTGATTCAAATATAATATATTTCAAAGTAATGTCTTACTTTTATTGTAATAAATTCTAAATAACATCAAGATAATAAACCAAAAAAATAAGTAAAATAGAATTGAGATAAATCAAAGATGAACCAATCAACTAAGAAGAACTCAACACATAAGAGACACAAACAAACAACAACAAACAAAATAAAGAGAACAACTTATATAAACAAATAGGACAACAACTAAGCTAAGAAAGAGATAACAAACTATGTAAAGTAATAAAGTATTAAACTAAACATAAACAAATTAATCTAACTTAGCTAAGTCTAAGAAAGTAAATAATCTAAATCTAAACTAAGTTTACAAACTAACTAATCTAAAATCTAACTAAGTCTAACTCTAAGAAACTAAAAAGGAAACTAATTTAAAAGAAAAATAAAAGTGAATAGAAAATAAAAGTAAATCAAAAGTAAATATATTAAAACTAAAGGAAATAGAAAAAGAAATTAGATTAATTAAAAATTAATTTAAAGTAGATTAAACTATGTTAAAGTTAAAGTCAATATAAATTACAATATAGATAAAACATGCAAGTCTCAATAGGGAGATTCCTCTAAGAAAAATAGATTAATTTTATTTGAGAAACCAACATCTTTCTTTACAAAATATCTTGAGAGACAACTTTTATAGTCAATAGATCAATGAAATGTCACATACAATGAAGTTTTCATCATTATTCGAGTTAAATACTTGGATTTTACACATAAGAATGTAAGGAAAAATCATCAAAAGATGTTAAACTTGAAAAAATTTAGATAATGTATTATAAATGATAATATAAAATTGGATATACCTACATTGCCTAAGAAATTTACTTAACCATCAGAGAAAGTACCATTTGATCTATCTATAAAAGTCATGTTATTTCAGAGAAGTTGCATAGCAAAGAGAGAGATAAATGATTGACTTCACAATGTATAAGTCTTTAATACATGTGTTCCTCCTCTTCAAATGAACCCTTGATCTCTTTTTATACTTCAAATTTGGTTGGAAAAAGTTGTAACTAGCATTAGTTAGTTACTATTTTAACTTAATCAATTAACTTTTTAAAAGTTAATATAAATAGTTATTAGTTAAGGTTATTTAAGAATTAAAAGTCTTTAAGGGATCAAAAATTTAATATAGACTAGGTACTTCTTAATGGGTGGGGACCTTAATTAATTAATAATAAAACATGATAACATATTTCAATAAATAAATAGATAAATTAAAGTTAATGAAATTCCTATTTATATTAATACCATAATGCATATTTCCAAAAAATTACTTAGGCATATTATATATATCATAAAATCAAAGTATGGTGTAATTTCAAAAATCATAACCAAAATATCAAAATCTCAAAATCAAAGTATCAAATTTGAAAGTACTTAAGTTTTAACAAATTAAATTTCAACTAATAAAATGAAAAGTTATCCCGCTAACATCCAATAGTCATCAGAATCATAAAAGACCTCAATTAGTGGCTTTCCCTACTCATTCACACGCTCATTGTATTCCATCTCAACTACTAGAAGATGAACCATGTTCATTCTTGAGTCACTTATGGGATCATCCACCTACAACTTAATCCATTTGAGAACTCTGACCTCTACTAGAGTGTCTATGTCAATTCTGACTATCTAACCATTTGTCTAATGTGGTTGGATGAATTTCAAGATTGCATTTCTTGTAATGTGAAATAAGTTCCTTGAAACTTAATTTTATACACCCTAAAATAGTATCTCTCTGAGATGGTGAGGGTTCATCATAAAAATAAGGTAGGGCAAGATTGATAAAGTTCTTGGCATGAGCAAATTTAGTGTCTAACTGAGTGGATTCATTAACATGTTAGATTTTACTTTGGGTAAGTGACTAAACTAGCAACTGATGTGGATTATTATTACAATGGTGAGAGGAACTATTATGGGATTGAGACCTAGCACCAAATCTATGGGTGTTAAATCCTCTATTACCCTTAGGGTTTGCAATATTGAAGGGCAACTTATTTAATACATTCCAAAACTCAAAGTTAGTGGCATCAAAGTGGATTGACATCCTAATACCAATACTAACATACCTAGTGCTGAATCCCCTAGCTTTGAAACCCTCTCTTTAAATTTTTCTATTCATGTTTTATTTATTCATGCTACCAAAAGTCTTATTTCTTCCCCAACCTTGATTATCACTATCTCTACCTAATCTGGGTTGATCCCAACTTGACATCCTATATATTTTGAAATATATTCAAAAACTAATTATTTATGACTAAAAAATCACATGCAAATATTCAATATGAAACCAAACCATATTTATATATATCAAACACATAGTTATTATAAAATTTCCATTATCAGCAAAATCCCTGAACTATCCATTTATTGAAACAAAATTGAATTGCTCTAACTGTGTCAACTATCCTCAAAAAAATCTATTTTGATTTCATCAAAATATCCTTAAAGACCCATTTAAAATTTAAAATAAAATTTTATTATCATAATTTTATTTCAAAAATATTCTAACATATCTTCATGACTTTCTACTCTCACTATATGAGAATTATCTGAGAATATAAAATGACCCAATTCTCATAATTGAAATCAATATTTATAGAAATTCCTATTCATGAACTATATTTATAAAACTATAAACCACATATCTTTTCTCAATTTGACAAAGAAACTAAGCCATCAGAGCCTTTCTCAAGTCATTATTACAAACTGAGAACTATCTTAACACATATTTTGAAACTTTCAACAGCCTTACTACCCCTTAAAAATAAAATCAAAATATTATAGATTGTATTCCATTTCAATATATATGTTAAAACTTAAATATAATAATAAACTTATTATTTTTTGAAAAAATTATTCTAAAACATCAAGTTTTGATCATTTTGAAACCATTAAATCTCATGTAGTTGTGACTAGAAAATCATGATGAATCATTTTATCTAGTACATAATTTTGAAACTAAGAAATAGCATATAACAACATTCCAAGAATATATAAATGAATTCTTTTACTTTTATTCATTTCCAAAACTTTGAATAAAAACCCATACATATCCTTTTGTGCCAAAATAAAACTATCCATTAAAATATTTCCACAATCTTCCATTATACTCAAATTTTTTTTAATCCACTAGAATTTCTAGTATTTCATCATTCATGAACCCTAAACATGCACAAAGATTATGACCTTAATATGTTAAAACACCATCATATTATGCTAAAACACCATCATATCATTATAATAAAAACCATTCAAAACCCAAAACTAAGATGTAAAAGTGTAAAAATAGCCTCCATTATTTTCATAGACAAAGATAAGCATACAAATTTCCTTGACATAACCATGTAGAATTTTTCCTTCAAACCCCATGAATATATGAAATTATAGTTTGAAATAAAACAAATTTACTATTGAATAATATTATTTTAAAACCATTTGAACATATTCTTTTTCTTTAAATCAATTCTTTATGTCAGACCAGGCCTTTACAAATATTCATAAAAACAAAGAAATAGAGTTTGTTTTTACATAAAACCCTAAGTATGCATGAAACTATGGCTTCAAAAAATTAAAACATCAAACACTACTTTCAAATTGTGACTGATGTGCTCAAAATATCATTTTAATATCAACCAAAATAATATAATGACTATATGCATTTAAGATATCTAAGCCCTATTATTCTTTCAAAATAAAACCATACTCAAATGATTCTAATAGAAATATACTATTTATCTCATCATCTTTTGAGATTATATATCAAAAATTAAATCCATTTCTTTTCAATATCTCATGCATAGAGAAAACATGACAACTATAAAACTACAAGCTCTTTTAACTTCCCAAATCATACATGCAGATCTTAAATAAAAAATTGTAAAAACATGCAAACCAAAAACAATATTTCATTCCGTTCAACTAGAAAAATAATTGAAACAAGTCATAAAATTCTTCAAAACTCATTCAACTTGTTATTGGCATACCTAGATGCACATTCCTTTAAACTTTATACTCACAAATTTTATATGCAACTCCAAATTCCAAACCAATAGAGTAAAACTTTTGTATAAGATCTTCGAAAAATGACCAAAACTAAGAAAATAATGTTATTTATAATCCAAATCCCCTAAAATAACTATCATGCTTGCATTCTTAATCACCATTGGTTCATCAAATTAAGACAAGTACTTAGCATTCTGATAACCAACTTAGCAATGCCATCAAACTTAGTAATAACCAATATGCTTTATAACTCTCTTACCATTTTATGAGACTCAAGGTATGTACCCATTTCATTAAATTCCTTAAGCACTAAATAATCTTACCAAGATCTTGAAGCCTATATCATGTTTAGAATTAACTCACCCTATCAGTTAACATGACATGAAATCTATCAAATGGATTGTCAACTCAACTTACCAATTGACGAATTTATTCAATATGCCTATGTCATAAATCCTTCATGATCATACAAAACCTTAGTTCATAATTTTTTTGAAATGAATCATCCTCAAGTGAACATTAGGACCTTCAAACTAGATTACATTAGAAATTAGGATATTCAAAATAGGACCTTGGAATAATGAAGTGTTATGTTTTGAAACTTAGAACCCCTTTAGGATGCTTAATATCCTTAGAAAATAGTTTAAGTTTAAAAAAATTAATATCGAATTCCATGTATACCAAACTCATAATGCCATATTCATTATGAAACTTCATATATAGATTTTCAAATGAATTTGAATTAACTAAAACCCATTATTGCTAGTCAACAATATATTTCCATTTTAATAAAACCATGTCCCATAATTCCACTATAAATTGAAAATATCAAATCAATTATCTCAATCTAATCAAACTATCAATTGAAAACTAATCTAAAACCCCATATAAAATACTTGGTTGAATATCAATGAAGATATCTAAATTTATCATAAAAATCATACAATTATTCCAATTTTGATAATCCATATAAAGTTTTAGTGACACTATTTCAAACTAAAAATGATGTATTGTAATCTGATCAATAATCAATTAAAAACAAAATGATTGATCAAAAATGTTCATCAAATATAAATACATATGAACATTTTATTCATTCATCCATTTATGCTTTTAAAAACCACTTAGAATATAAATATAAAATCATAAACCAATCATCATCAACTTATGTAATTGAAATTATGCATCTAAATATACTATTAATTGATTAAGTCCTCGACACAGATTTAAAATTTATGACTACATCATCTCTATGATAGATAGGAGTATTAGTTTCAAAAAATTGAGGGGGGTGTGAAAAATAGGCATAACAAGTTTATGATTAAGTCCACTAAAACCAATCCTTATAAAATTTATAACTATCACAAATTCAACTAAAGGATGATGCAAGAGTTTGGGAAAAGTCACTAAGAGGAAAGGAAGTTCATCATCACCATATACAAGAGTAGGATATGATAACAATCCTCAATAGCACACCATATATCAAGATAATATTTTTTATTAACCAATACTAATATTTACATTATTCATTCACTTAAAAGGCTTCATAGCATAGCAAAAATACTAAAAATAGAAAAAAAGTAAAGATTAATCTATAAAAAAATAAGAAATTTGTAGAAAAGTAAAGTGTCTGACATAATGTGTCTCTTATAAGTCATAAAATTCCAACCCATATCATACCATAGGAGTTAATATTACATATAAATGTGGGTCCATAGATTTTCCAATTAAAATTATCATTTCCCACTATTGGGGTAGTTACAAGTTTTCATTACTGATTTAAAGATGTAGTTGAGTGTCTTGATTCTCTGACAGATTACCAACTTGACCATGTTCTTATAGTTAGAGGCAAAGTTATTTAATATTTAATATTAGTGTCTCATGTGTCCTCTTAACCACTAATTATGTGCACATAGAGATAATTGTGAATGTTATTAGTCACTTTTCCCCAAAGTTTATAGTCTTCTCATTCGATTCTTCTCACTATGCCAACTACAAAGTCTCAAATTCCATCGCTCAATTAAAATCATAAATAATTCATATTTTATGGTATTTATAGCTAGATGGTCCATCAAATTTTATTTATATGCTTCTCATGGTGACATGACCTATCTATTTCTCCATTTGGCTCTTTTTTGGCTTTGTTGGTAAGCTTTCTTGATTTTGGCTACATAGAAAGTCATCATTTACCCCAAGATCTTTCCTTATTGAGAATAGACTAGATTATATTTATCCCCATATCACATGATGATTCCACATGTAATCATCATGGGATCTAGGGACTTATAAAGACATTTGACCATATAAACACATCTCCCCAACTTTGGTCTTCATGATTATGCCACATGGCATCATTGTGGAGTTTGAAACTATAGGAACCTTTGAACATATAAAAATGTATAATATCTTTAATATTCATAATGATTATAAATTTAATCATCATGTATATTATATCTAAAGTGATATTTAACCATATGAACACATTCCCTATCTCTAATCTCCATGATGATGCCATGTGGCATCATTGCATAACATAAAACTATGGGGACTTCCATGAAGGTTTTGATAAATGATAGATGCCTCCTAAATTTTAATATTACTAGATAAAACCATGTGGTATTATCTTATGTATCTAAGCCTTAGGTATTATTGAATTTTTTGATTACCTTCCACTACTATGATCTATTGATATCATGCCATATGGCATAATCTTGAGACCTGGGGGGGTCAAAAGATAGCCGTTTGCACTGAAAATATATATACTTCATCAATTAATGTGGGCCACTGATTTATAAGATTGGATATCATGTAAAAAACTTTAATCATATAAAAATTATTAGATCAACTAAGTTAAAATCCATTCACTCTTTAAGGCAAAATATGTAGAAACAAGTATGAATTCCATTAAAAAAAGGAAAGGGCATTCATAGATGATATTTTGATCTATCCAAATACTTAAATAGTTACATTATAGAGACCAAAATAATTTATTAAAATACCTAAATATTTAAATATATTTATAATATAACATTATAAATACTAAGTTACCTAAAATTTAAGAAATCCCTTTTTATTTATAAAGACCAATATAGGTTAAACACTTGGATTCACCCTTAACTAGTTATAACATAAGTCCATGATGTTGGAATTGACCAATATATAATAGAAAACATTAAAATATTTAGTCATTTCATCTTGAAAATAAACATTCATGAACCATATTACTAAGGTGAATGTTTTAATCATGCAACAAAGGTTAGATGATTTTTCCCAAAAGCATAGTCAGTGTTCCAAAAAGGTAATTTTTAAAAGCATTTCAAAACAAAATTTTAAAGTAGGTCAATATTTCAACTTTTGAAAATTTATACATTTAAACCAATCAAGTATTTGATGAAAATTTAGAACCAGATGACTATGATTTTGATCTACAATGCAAACTTGGTGTATCCATAAAGCACTATCAAAATGAGATCTTCACACCTAACAACTTGCACTCAATAGAAGACAACCCAAATAGGCAAAAAATAAAAATATTCTAAGGATAAAAATTATATTCTCTATAAAAATGAGGTTGCATGATTTTGGTGATGAAATTAGGGAATTTTGTGTATGCAACAACAAAATTTATGAGGGACAAGATCATTTAAAGTGGGACATGAACATTTGTAATTATTATCTTGAGTTGGTCAATCATGTCCTTTGTCATAAAATACATAACTTAGGGGATGATTATATATGATATTTTAAATAACATATGTGTGCATAAATTAACCTTTTAATCTATGAAAAAGACCTATACAATGAATTATTCAAATTCAAAACCCTAGTATGGCTTGAAATCACTAAAAACTTGTAAATATGAAAATGGGGGAGGGAATGGGTTGAGCAACTCCCAATCACTAGTGTGATTATTAAACATTACTTATGTATATAATAATATAAAAATGAAATTAATACCACATATTTATCCTAATAAAGTGTTTTTTTAATTTGTACTCCTTTGACTATATGAATGCATTTGAAGTTGGCTTGAATACTTTAGCATGTTTTGCTTTACATTTGATAGAAAAAATTATTGACCTAGCTAAGGACTGCTTCAAATGATTAAAATCATAAGTGGGAAGAATATAGAATCTTTTTTAGTGTGAAACAGTGTAAATATTCCTCTATACTGAAATTTACAAGTGGTATAATATGTGACTTAAGTGTGCCTCTATAACAATCCAAAATGGGAAACTTCACGCTACCTATCCTTTAAATATGAACCAAATTATAATATAGGCTTCAAATTTTAAAATTGACCATTAGAGGTGCCTATATTTTAAATATGAACCAAATTATAATATAGGGTTCAAATTTGAAAGTGACCATTAGAGGGGCTAAGGACATGATCGACCCATAAGGGACAATAATGTTTGCCAATATTGTCCCATATTAAACATTTTTGTACTTAAGGTAAACATGTGAATTTTGGGTCCAAGGATGTCCCTACAAATTATTAGATGGTTTTTTATAAATTTAGAACATTTTTTTATGTTTAAGATAGTAATTTATAAAGGAATAGGTCGGTATAGATGATTAAGATAGAGTGGTGTTGTGAAATAAGTCCAGATTAAGTTCATAAGTCAAATAAAGTGAGATAGGGCCAAAAAAAACATTATCAATTATTCATGACCAAATTTGAATGATTTTATTTTCCCTCATTTTGTCTATAACTAAAATTAATAGAGTAAAGGAAAGATATACCTGAGTGTATACAACACACTTTTCCTCTGGAAGAATCTCAAAATCATGCAAGGTACTCCACATAAAATCTTACAATGATGTAAAAGTAGTTAATACTCATATGTGAAACCAAAATTTGAAATGTAAATTGAATTTGAAAAGAACAAGGAAAGAGTACAATTGTTGTGTGAAACCAATGTTACTCTTGTGAATTTGCTTCGATATGGTGCTTCCTTGAATCATTGGAGAATTGATGTTTCCTACAAATCCCTTAGAGAGGTTGGTTCCTTAGTTGAACCAATGGATAATTTAATGGTGATCAAGCTCCAAATTATATTGAATATTCAAAAAAAAAAAAAAAACCCCATTAAGCAACATAGAAGCCTCAATTTAAAGTGTTGGTCTTTGTAACCCTAAGATGTGAAACAAGTTGAAATCCATAATATATTCATATATAATAATTTTTTAGGACACTATAATTCTAAGTTATGCATTATGCACTTAAACTGAATCAACCACTATAGATGGCTTATGGAGTTTTTGGTTGAGTTTGTATGATGACAAAAGTTTGTGTATCAAAGACAGTAATGTTATGGGACAAAGTCCCTTATCTATTAGCACCTAAGTTTACCTTCATTGATAGAAAATAAAAATAGATATTAAAATTATTTGAAAACATAAATTGTCATTATGGATATTTTTATGTATATATAAATTAATTTTAATGAAATTAAAATAGACGAGTAATAAAAAACTATGAGCTTTAAAGAAAGAAAAAAGGAAAGAACATGAATAATTGAGAAAACATATAATTCAATTTTACTCCATATTCTTGAGATAAAATTATAAGATGAATATTCAACCACATGAATTTTTTTAATGTTTTAAAGGACTAAATATAATTTTTTATTTAATCTGAAGATGGAGTTATATATCAACCAATCTATCCCATAATTATTATTTGCTAATCTCATATTGTTTTAAGTGTGCTTGATGACAAAATATGAACTGAATAGATTCAAATTAGAATACATAATATCATTAGTTTTACTTTGTGAATACTTGAAACTAAAATTATAACATGCAAATATAATTACCAAGAAGAATTATTGTGCCATTCTTTATTAATAATCAAGGCTAAAATTAGCCAATTATAAGTAACTTGCATGACAAGTTAATGTTCAATTAAGATCTTAATTAAAAATTAATGTAAATAAAAATATAATCTAAGATAAT
Source organism: Torreya grandis (assembly GCA_037957365.1). NCBI lineage: Eukaryota > Viridiplantae > Streptophyta > Pinopsida > Cupressales > Taxaceae > Torreya > Torreya grandis. The sequence goes on from JARHVA010002230.1 coordinate 2,346,076, forward strand.
TTAAAATAGGCTCAATATAACAACTTTGACTCACTGATAATATTTGGTCAACATGTAAGAAGCCATTCTTCACATGTAATTAGATCATGCACACTAGACAAGCTAGGCACCTCAAATCCCTATAAAGTAATAAATTGACAATAATTTTAATATCAATTAACGTAATCTAAAAAATGTGCCCCAAATCTTTGAGATGAATATAAAAGTACTCAATCTAACTTAATAACACATTTAGTGAACTACACTCTAACACTTTTAGTTATTTTTATGAAGTTCCTAGAAACTGTCCAAATTTGACAAAATAAATTATCTATGACATAACTAAATAAAAAATCCCTCATAAAATATTAAAAATATTGATAACATCAACAATCAAGTTATGTAATTAGCATCATACTCGACATTCCCTTCTCTAATGAAAAGTGCATAAGTACCTACCATCTCTTTAAGTCTTCGATGAATATTATTCAACTATCCCTTCATGAAAATATCATAAAATTGATCTTCACTTCTCACATAATCAATGAAAAAATATTTATCATTGACCAAGTCTTTGAAAAAATGAGATTTGATTTCAATATGTTTGGTTCTAGCTGAAAAACTAGATTCTTGGATAATTTTATTACCCATTATTATCACAGAAAAACTATGTTGGATCAAGTTGAGCCTCTCTAAAATCAACTAAGAGTATTCTCAACCATAATCCTTGTGTGAAATTTGATGTAAGGTTTTTATATTTAGGTTTAGTAGATGATAATGTAATTGTAATTTATTTATTTTAATACCATGAAACCAACCCACTTCCTAATGTGAAATAACAACTTTAACTTGACTTCCTATCATCAAGAGATCTTCCCCAATCTAAATCTATGTATCTAATTATAAATAATGAACTTATCAATATGAAATTAATACCATAATTATAATTATCACGTACATATCTAAAAATTATTTTCACTACTTGAAAATGTTTGAGTGATGGATTGCCCATAAATATAGAAACTAGTAAAACCCCATAACTAATACCAGGCCTTATCATAGTGAGATACATAAAACCTCTCACCAATGCTTATAAAATTATCTTCATCAAATAAATAAGTCTCATCCTCCCTCATTATCCTTTCTCCACTTATAATTATAGTGTATATAGGCTTAGAATCTTGAATATTGTACTTACTTAACATGTCCATTGAAAAATGAATACTTATTCATCCTTTTGATAGACTTCCATGCCAATAAAGTAATTCATAAGTCCAAATTTATTAATATCAAATTAATATTTCATATTTTCCTTGAAGCTATTCAATATATCCATAGATCTAATTGTAAATATCATGTCATCTATATATACAAACATATACCACATTAGAACTGAATAATTATATGTAAATATTTTGTTCATTTTGACTTCTTACAAAGCCTTGGTCCAATAACTAGATATCAATTCTTGAGTACCAAAATCTTGGAGATTTTTTCATCTCATAAAGAGTCTTCTTCAACTTATACACCAAAAAATGTTTACCCTTTACCTCAAAACCTTATGGCTTCCCCACATATACTTATTATTCAATAAATATATTTAAGAATGCACTTTTAACATATATTTTATGCATTTTCCATTATTTATGAAAAATTATAATAATAATTAGTCTTATAGAATCTTGAAGTACCAAGGGTGCTTAATTTTTATCATATTTAACCCCATATGCTTGTGCAAACCCCTTTGTATCTAGTTTAGCTTTGAGATTGTCAATGGTACTATCACTCTTGAATTTTTTTATTATAGATCCACTTGGTTATAATGACATATTTATAAATAATTTCCCATATCTCATTCATTTAAATTGTCATAACATCAACATGCTTTTGCTTTTGACTAGATTCTACATAACTTGTAGGTTCACTAGCCACAAATGAAAATGCAAACATAATATATTCTTCACAAACATCATAAAAAAATACCTTCCTTATATTAAATCATTGTGATCCTCCTCTCTTAGTTCTAATCTAACATCTAATTATTTGGATGTGGATTTAACAAATACTTATTCTTTTTTGGAGTTGATGAAGATGGATGACTAATTTCTTGGAAATAATTAGTAGTGTTTTATGTTGAACTAGAAACATGTGTAGGAATTTTTAAACCCTCAAAATTAAAATAAAGAGGCTACATCCCTTCACTTATGACTTATATATTTAAATGATCAAAATAAACATACCACTCACTTTAAAAATAATTACAATTTGTAGAAATAATGATGGATTTACTAATAGTATTAAAAAACTTGTATACTTTGATTTCATCACTATATCCTATGAAATTATGATCAATACACTTAACATATAGATTTTGAGAAAAATAAACATCATTTATTTCACCCTTACCTTGAATTTTGGTGATTTTCATGCTACAATTTCCTTCAATTTGGATGAATTTTATAATTCCCAATTACACTCAGTTTTTAAAGGATTCATCTAACTTTTTGAAACCATCTTTGTGACTTATCATGTGACTTGAGAAACATGAATAAAAAACACAAATTATTGTCTTCCTTTATTCCCAAATTACATGTGACACAATAATATTAATGGTATTAAACCTCACTTTGTTCAACTCTAAAATAATTATTTTCACTCTCTGTATTAGCTTGATTCTTATTTTCTAGTATCTTGTAATATTTTCTAAGTTGTCCTAAATTTTTACTGTAATGACAAGTAAAATATTTCCTACTTTTATATGTGAATTTATCTTCAGCTTTGCCCTTTAAATTTTAGTTTTTAAAACTCCTTTAGATACTAAAATTTGATTTATATAGGACCTCAATCTTGTACACTTGACAAATACCCTAATTTTAAGAGGTCTTACTGGAAATCCTATTGGAAATTTTTTATGAATCTAGGAAAATTTGATTCATAGCTATAGAAAATCCTCTATGGGCGATGGAAAATCTATGATGATTATTAAGGAACAAAAAAAATTAGTTTCCTAGTTTTATCATACAACCATTCAACTATAATGAAATATAGATGCCAAATAGAACCACTAAAATTCCACACTAAATAATCTCACCAAACTAATGAACTAAAAGACTGCTTTGAATAGTTATACCAAATGGATAGATTGAAAGGCTAAATAAAATGGCTTTAAATATTATCTATAAAAAATAAGAAATCAAAACCTTCCAAAAATCTAAATATTATTACATATTTTGATTCCACTTGAAGATATATGCAATTTCAAAAAATAATCATCATAATCTAAGTCTGAATGTAAAAGTTATAGCCTCAATAAATTGGCAATCAGTTGCATCATTTGGTTATATCATTTTTTTGTGTCATTTGGTCTCAACCATTCATTTATGTAGTTTTGTTGAAATTTTACATAACTGATTGTCATAATTGAATGACATAATCAACAGTCAACTTTTAGAGGTTGGAAATTTTACATATAGACTTAGATTATGTTGACTTTTTTTTAAAATTACATATATCTTCAAGAGGAATCCATATGAAATAATATTTATGTTTTGGGAAGTTTTTTTATTTCTTATTTTTCTTTTTTTAACTAAATAGGGGTAAAAATCTTATTAAAACTGGGAAAAGTTACATAGCATTATCCTGGTCAATAAGTTGACCCAACTTCTGGGATAAATCAAGGGGTAGCATCCCCTAATCTGAGATGTTCCAAGGTGGTCCATGCTCGAAGGCCCATTTGGCCAAACAATCAGCTACCCCGGTCCATTCACAGGGTATATACATAAAAGTCACAGATTCCAAAGAATTACAAAGTTGAGGTACTTGTTACACCACTCCAGCCAAATGTCAATCATTCATTTCAAAATCTCACTTATTCAAAAGATTGACCACAACCTGTGAATCAAATTCACAAATAATTATTTGCCATCCAAGATAGCAGCACTACTAAATGGCAATCAAGATCGCAAGAGCTTCCATGATTTTATTCATATGAACACCTTTGTTAATAGAGAACAAAAATTGCACCTTCCCCAAGCTATCACATCCTACTCCACTGACCCCTATTGGACCAGGATTTCCCTGAGATGCTCCATCTATGTTGAATTTGAGGATGCCAGCCATTGGGGGTGACCACTGTTCCATCCTGTTGACTGGGTGTAAAGTTTGTCTCTACCCGTGCATAGGGATGTAAGGGGCATCAAGAACATTACCAAAGAGCACAGCAGTCAGGTGAGTGAATATCATAGAGTCAGCCTCTCTTAAGTCTGTGACCCTCTCACACTTGGCATGGATGGTCTCCAAGATAGTGCTTATGATCTTTCCCCACAAGATCCTGAGGTTAGAACTAATCCCCTGAAATATCTGCCTATTCCTTTTCAGCCATGTGTGCAAAAAAATAAATGATGGACCAATGCACCAGGCCACCTGAAGAAATAAGGCCTGAGAGGGAGGCTTCCCTAATCTATCCTAGAATTCCATTAAGGAGGCAACATGCCAGCATGAGCAAGCCCACACATCCCACCACAGGTGCCAAATCTATCTAATAAATGAGCACTGAAAGAAGAGGTGGGAGATGGTTTCTTCACTGTTGTGGCAAAGAACACACATAGATGGCCCCTGCAAGCCCCACTTGCATAGATTGTCCTAGGTAAGACACCTATTATACACTAGAACCTAGAGAAAAAAGTTGCATTTAGGCCACGAGTAACTGTTCCAGACCTTCTTCCCCCAAGTGACAACAACTTCACCAAAAAGTTGCTTTTGTAAATCAAGATACCCAGAAGATATAGAATATTTTCTAGATGGGTCTCCACCCCAGGCCAAAACATCTCACTCTTGCAAGAAGCTACATTCCCTTGATGCCAAGATCTGGGCAAGCTCCAGTCACTCTACCATGTGGCCATCCAATAGCCAGTCTGAAGGTTGCTTCCACCGAAATCCCACCGCATTGCCAATCCTGATGGCCTCCCTATAATGCCCCACCATGTTCCACCTAGTAGCTAACAAGGACTCACATAATAACTAAAAATGTGGATGAGAGGATAAGAGGGGGAAAACCCATCCCAGGATTCACTCCAAAAAATAGCATCTGATCCCCTATTGTAGATCCAAAATAGGCTACACTTCACCAAATGTGCTCCACGCTTGAGGGTATCCCACACCATCGACCCTCTTCCCTCTAGGGGAAGTCTTGGAATCTCCACCAGATCAGCTCCTAGATAATACTTAAAAGCCAGAATACAAGCCCAAAGATGAGCTAGACTGGAGCACCAACACCAGCAAAGTTTGGTAGCTAGAGCTTGGTTGCTCAAAATTATCGAGCATAGCCCAAGACCACTAGCCTTTTTTGGCTAACAAATTGTATCCCAATTAATTAAGCTCCATTTAGAGTTTTGTAGATTACTGCTCCATAGAAATTGGTGAGAAAGAGCATCAAATTCCTTAAGGAAGTACACTGGGGCAACCTGCACCATGCTGTGGTAGATGGGGAGGGCCTGAATCACCACTTGCAAAAGTGTCACCCTGCCCACCGTAGAGAGCCACCTGTGAGTCCAATGATTAACTTTCTATCTTATTCTATCTAGCACATTTTGCTAGAAGAGTCTCAGTTATCTACCCACCATAATAGTGATGCCTAAGTAGGTGAGTGGAAGAGACTAGAGCTGAAACCTCAGAATAGCCATTATTCTCTGTTGGATAGGCTTCGGGGTGTTGAAAAACACAATGGAGGACTTGTGGTCATTAATTTTCTACCCAAAGGCAGCCAAATAAGTGTCCAAGGTAAGCCAAAAAGCTTTATCTTCCCAAATCCATGCTCTCCCCACAAGGGAAATGTCATCAACAAATTGGAGGTGGGACAAAGTAGGTATTCCATTCCCCCAATGCCATCCCTGAAGCATATGCTGAGAACTTTGAAGCTTAATAAGTCACCCAAGACCCTTTACCAAGATAATAAATAGATATGGGGAGAGTGGGTCTCCTTGGCATAGCCCTCTAGAAGCACCAAATAACTCTGAAGGGGCTCCATTAATGAGAATAGAGAAGGATGGGGTCATCACACCGCTAAGAACCCAATGGATCCAGTCTCGGTTAAAGCCAAAAGCCACAATAATTTTTTGCAAGAATCCCCAACTGACCCTGTCATAGGCTTTCGCCATATCAAGCTTAATAAACATCACCCGCTCTTGTGAAGTGCTCATGGAATGAATACCTTCAGAAGCTATGACCACCCCGTCTAAAATTTGCATGCCTGCCACAAAGCCTCCCTGCTCCTCAGAGATAAGTACGGGAAGGCAGGCTTTAAGCCTTTTTGCAATGAGCTTAGTGATGATTTTGTACACCACATTGCAAAGAGCAATGGGTCTAAAACATTCCAACTGATTAGTCTATTCTCTCTTTGGGATAAGCACCAAAAAAGTAGCATTTAAATCCCAGAGCATATCTTTGTTGGAATAAGATTCCTGGACCACCTCCATAAGGTCTTGATTAATGACATCCCAAAATTCCTAGAAGAATTCAATAGGGAATCCATCTGGGCCTGGGGCCTTGCCTTTCTTCATGCCAAAAACAACTCCCTCTAGTTCATCTCTACTGATAGGCCACATAAGGGAATCATTCATTGTCACTATCACAACAGGGGGGATGCAAGATAAAATAGTATCTTTTGCAAGTTGATCCAATAGGGTGTCCACTAAGAAGAGAATAGAGTAGAACCGAATAACTTCCCTGGTTATGTCTTGGGTCAAAGTTAGGTGCCTACCATCCACATTACTCAGGGAGGAGATGAAGCTCCTATTACATTAGTTCTGCACTGAGTTATGGAAAAAAGCCGTGTTCCTGTCCCCCTCCTGGAGCCAATCAACATGGGCCTTCTATTTCCAAAAGATTTCTTCTCAGAGTTCCCACTCTGCTATATTTGTAGAAGCTTATAACTTAGCTGAGTGAAGGTCATCTGATAAGCCAAGGTCTCAAATTTGCCTGGTGATGGCATCTAGCCAGTCTTGAGGTCTCCTCTTCATGTTGTGGAGGTTACCAAAGCAATGGCTATTCTAATACTACAATTTTCTTTTAACATACTGAAGCTTCTTAGAAACAGAATACATAGTTGTGCCATGATTTGGGCCTCCATGCCACCACCAATGAGTCATTAGATCATGAAGGGAAGATTCCTAAAGCCACATCAACTAAAACTTGAAAGGGGGCTTTTTGGGTGTAGCAATTTGATAAGAAGATAGCTTAATAGGCCAATGGTTGGACCCCTGCCAGTCAAGAATTTTAGAAGAAAGAGAGATGGATCTAGATTACCAAAAACAAGAGACAAGAAACTTGTCTAGGCATTCTGAGATAGCTGCCTCCCCAGTCCTTCTATTATTCCATGTGAAGATTCCACTAAGGGGTTTAACATCTGAAAGATGTAAATCCTCCATGTTCTATCAAAGAAGCTCTGAAGAAGGTCCCAGCTAGGTAATTCCTCCTCTCATCTCCTCCAGGCTAAGAATAGAATTAAAATATCTAGCTATAATCCAAGGTAGAAAGGGATGGCAACTTCTAACATACCGAATATGGTCCCAGATCCTAAGCTGACTTGGGAGATCAATCAGGGCATACACATTGGTGACCAAAATCATCTCGCCAGTCTCCATGGAGGAACCAATCATTGATAAGGCTAAGGTGAAGGACATCCAATGGATTGGCAAAACTTTCCTAGGATCCCAGCACATAGCAAGACCCCCAGCAGTCCCTAGGGCACCAACACATTGGCATTAACCAAACTGCCAAAAATTGGGATAACAGGTGAGTAAAGAATCCACCAAGAGTTTGGTCTCTTGAATACACAAAATATCAAGAGAATGATCTATCACTAACTTGTGAATAGCCTTTTGTCTAGGGATGTTATTCAACCCCCTCACATTCCATGACAAAATGATCATTAGGTAATTTGTGGAAAATGTTCATCCAAGGTCTTCACCACCCCTGATTCTACCAATAAATCACCTATGAGTTTGATTCTGTCTTGATCCTTCTTGCGCCCTACTCTAGCCAGTGTGGAGAAGGAAACCTTATTAAAGGGTCATTACATTAATCCAAGAGCAGAAGCAGAGCCCTTCTCTTTGCTGGGTGTGCCTGCATCTTTAACCAAATTCACCTGGTGCATTTCCTTATCTTGTGAAGTAGGTGAAACTACTGGAGCTTCAGATTCAGGTTCAATAACAGCCTCTGGGGCCTGCCAAATGACAATGTCTTGGGAGGTCGAGGCAGTGACTCTCTTTCCTTATAAATCTAGATTTTCCTCCTAAACCCCTACAACGATGCCTTCTTTAATGATCATGTTATCTAGAGCTTCAAAATAGTTAAAACTAGCATCTCTTTGGTGGTCTAAATGTGAACATTTCTGGCCTCTTCCTCTAGCTCGATGCCTAACTGGGATAAAACCCTCCCTGTCTGAGCCATTGTAGTTAGAAAGGCCTTGCTCCAAAGTGTGAGTGTTCAACTGAATTCTCCCCTTTGCCCCACGATCTATCAAGCCGTTCCTATTTCTAAATAGGTCAGATTGTCCCTTCCTCAAATTTGCATTGGCAATCTGTGGCTCAGATGACTCCTCCGTAGCACTGACTCATTTGAACCCCTATGGACATTGGCATTGTAAGTGGCCATATACATGGAAAATTTGGCACTAAAAGGGGATGGATTCATATTCTATTTGTTGTATCCAGGATGAGGTGCCCAAACAAATTTCCATGGAGTCTGGCAATGGATTGTTTATGTCAATATCCACACAAATGTGAGCATAAGAAATAATCTTCTTTTACAGGGATTGGTGAGCAATAGCAATTGATGTACCAATCATAGCAGCAATCTACCATAGGATGTCCTCACACCAGAACTCTAGAGGAATCCTCAGAAGCTAGACCCAAACTGGGACCCATGATGGGAGATCCTCCATAGAATTAAACCCCACATGCCAGGGTTTTATGAATAGACTGATTCGATCATAAAAATATAGGCCTCCCTCAAAAATCCAATTCCTATCAGAGATGTAAGAGAAATTAACCAAAAAATAACTGTTACCTACTAGCATGATGTCAAAATCTCCCTCAGTTTGCTAAGACTAGGGAATCCAGGCTTCCAATGCTGCTAGGGATATTTGAATTCCTAGAAACTTACATATTAGCACATGAGATGCTAAGTACTCCACATCCTCTTTTACCATTTCTAAAGGAATCACTAAAACTGGCATGTCTTGCCTGTAAGGAAGGTAGTCATTGACTTTGTTTAACCTGGCTTTTTCACCCACATAAAAGGTCTCCTACTCTTGATCCTGCAAACTCCTACCAACAGTCAGCCGCCCAGCCATGGGAACTTCTGCCTACGATAGCCCCTTTGCCCTTTCACTCTCTACCATCATTCCCTCCTAATTCCTTTATTTCTTTTTTTCATGAGTAATATTTAAATCCACTTATTTTAGTCATTTAATCAATGAGTAGATGATATAGATCGATTGTGTTATTTATTGGTAGTAGCTTTCTAATTTTCATCTCTATCATTCAATATACCCATATGAAACTATCATTTGGTATATTTTTTTGGTTTTGAATTTAAACACTATCATTTATCACTATCAAAATTCTTAATATTTTATCATTCAACATCATCATTTGGTTCCTTCATTTGGCACTATCATTTGATTGTATGGTCCTCTAGTTTTGATTTTGCTTGTTGGCTTATTTTATATTGAGAGGAATTTATATATATATATATATATATATTGTGTGTGTGTGTGTGTTGAATTGAATTGTAATCTTATATATTATTATAAAGGGTTGGTGATCTGACCCCTCTTGATCCTGCAAACTCCTACCAACAGTCAGCCGCCCAGCCATGGGAACTTCTGCCTACGATAGCCCCTTTGCCCTTTCACTCTCTACCATCATTCCCTCCTAATTCCTTTATTTCTTTTTTTCATGAGTAATATTTAAATCCACTTATTTTAGTCATTTAACCAATGAGTAGATGATATAGATCGATTGTGTTATTTATTGGTAGTAGCTTTCTAATTTTCATCTCTATCATTCAATATACCCATATGAAACTATCATTTGGTATATTTTTTTGGTTTTGAATTTAAACACTATCATTTATCACTATCAAAATTCTTAATATTTTATCATTCAACATCATCATTTGGTTCCTTCATTTGGCACTATCATTTGATTGTATGGTCCTCTAGTTTTGATTCTGCTTGTTGGCTTATTTTATGTTGAGAGGAATTTATATATATATATATATTGTGTGTGTGTGTGTGTGTGTGTGTTGAATTGAATTGTAATCTTATATATTATTATAAAGGGTTGGTGATCTGACCCCTCTTGATCCTGCAAACTCCTACCAACAGTCAGCCGCCCAGCCATGGGAACTTCTGCCTACGATAGCCCCTTTGCCCTTTCACTCTCTGCCATCATTCCCTCCTAATTCCTTTATTTCTTTTTTTCATGAGTAATATTTAAATCCACTTATTTTAGTCATTTAATCAATGAGTAGATGATATAGATCGATTGTGTTATTTATTGGTAGTAGCTTTCTAATTTTGATCTCTATCATTCAATATACCCATATGAAACTATCATTTGGTATATTTTTTTGGTTTTGAATTTAAACACTATCATTTATCACTATCAAAATTCTTAATATTTTATCATTCAACATTATCATTTGGTTCCTATATTTGGCACTATCATTTGATTGTATGGTCCTCTAGTTTTGATTCTGCTTGTTGGCTTATTTTATATTGAGAGGAATTTATATATATATATATAGTGTGTGTGTGTGTGTGTGTCTGTGTGTGTGTGTGTTGAATTGGATTGTAATCTTATATATTATTATAAAGGGTTGGTGATCTGACCCCTAAAATAATTTATATCCCTAAAATTTTGGTGATCAAGTCCCATCTATTGACCCTAAAAAATTTCCAAAACTAAAATCTAAAAATTTGAATATTCACCATTAAAATTTACCCTTCAAATACCTATCATGGATATACCTTTAAGTTCTAGACCTTTCTTTTATCAAAAAACTCATGTTAACTATCTATTTGTGCCTAATTACCTATATCTTGTTCAAACCTTATTTTTATAATGACCCATGCCTTCTATGATATTAAAAATGCTCTAAACCTGATGTTTATCCTTCACTAACATTTTTATACATGTACCTATTTTTTATCTCCCAATACACTTATATCACAAGTAGACACATGCATCAATGCAATTGTCCATTTTCTTAAAATATGTCTAGTGCTCAAAAGTCATATAATTTTAAAAATAAAAGTATCCATAAGGTCATCCTAAGTGATTTAATGTGAGATATTTCTAAAATGTATTGGTATATATACAATATTAACCCTCATTAATTCCTCACTTATAAATCACATAAAACTCACAAGGCAATATACTAAGAAGAATTCAATCAAGCATTTAAGTGAATAAATCTAACATATTTATCCCTATTTGCATATAAATTATAGGAAATGTCTTTTTATAGGTTTAAAGAATTCAAAAGAGTATCCCATGAGCCATATTTTCCAAGTTATAAGTTAGGTCATTGCATGTCTTTGCATATGGCATATTTCACCCTTGTGAACACACAAGCCAACACATAAGGGATAACTACATCAGTCTGAGGTCCTCTTAAGAGTAGTTTCTATATAGTTATCACCCATTTCTATAGGTGTATTTATTTTCAATTCCATACCATGAGTCCACAAACGCATTTTTCCCAAATTCACTCCAAGGGTGAATAAATAGGGTTTGATAATTTGATAAAGAGTGATAACCTATGTGCATGATTTGAAGGCATTGAAATAAAGGTGGTAGAAAACTTAAAAGGCTCCAGTTGGTCATAACTAGATCTAGTCAATATTTTAGACAATACACCTATGATAGAGTTAGACACCTACGTTAACACAACCATCAATATTTGCTAAAAATGTCTAAGGCTATAGAAAGGATATTTATAAAATCTAATGACTGTACCATTATCATCATCTAATATAATTCCATATTTTTATTGTTCATACATTCATTCACATATTAAACCAACTAAATATCATTATTTTCAATTTATTTAAATATTTATCAATAATTTTACCTTACTATTTTTATTAATCTCAGTTTTATAAATTTAAAATAGTGTTCTTCTAAGTTTTATATCATTTGGACTTCTATAGAGTTAGTTTATCAACCCTATGCCCTCTACTTATACATTTATTAACCTTAGATACCCATATTTTCAAATTTAGGTTTAAATATTTGGTGATCCTAACCAATGTGTCTTCTCATGAAAATCCTATCTCACCCTAGGTTTTTTCAACCTTACAGGGTTTTAGATTGTATAAATTATTTAGTGATGATTTTTCCTATCATGTTGGAATATTTTATAGTGTTTGTATGTCTCTCCTTTTCTAATCTCATATTATTCTTTGAAACATTTAGAATTGTAAAAAGTAAACTCTTCTTCCTAACCCCAAGGAAAGTGATATCTATCATCCCTCTAATCAGGTCCATGTTATCACTACTTCAAGGGGTAAGATATCCCATTCTATGGTTTTAAATGAAGGTAATCAATATATATTCCTCAATCCCCTCTGCTTCCCACCTCCCCTCTAGATGGTTTATATATGTATATTCAATTGGAACTACCTAGGTTTTTTTAATGAAACTTTCAAGGATAAAATCACCAACATGGATAACTTAATATAAGAATTAAAAAATTATATTACATACATGCAAAATACAAAATATGCTAGTGTCAATCATGTGTGTGCATCTTCATTTATCAATGTTATACCCAACAAGGTTTCATTTGTAAATGAGAATATATAATAGAATACATCTAAAACATGTGATTCAAAAATTGAACAAAAGGCTAATAAGACTCCAAGTGAAATATTAAGAGAAATGCTTTAAAACAAAGCGATCCAAATACCTCCTCTACATATTATAATGAGAGAATAATACTGTTATGAATATAATAAAATTAATGGGAATCACACATAATATTATTTCTTATTAAATAAAAAAATACAAAGTCTCAAAGATAGTGTTGAACCCATCATCGATACGTCGATCAAGCAAGCCACTCACCTTATGAGTACATCTCCTAAAACACAAGTGCTAAAATAAAAAATATGGATAAAAAGTATAATAAAAAAAATCCTTTTAAATACAATAGTTATAACAATAAAAGATATAAAATATAATGTTAAAAATATATATAGAACACAATTTACGATATCAAATTCAATACAAGCAAATAAGCATTCTATATAGAGGGTTTTTAACTAAGGAATTTCCAAATAAAAACATACTTACAAAATCAAATGATACAAATATGGTTTTTAAGGATCCAAACATCATATCTATTCAAGTGAAATACTACAAATAGTATGCTCTCATCCCCAAATAATGAGGTCAAGGAAAAAATTACATGTTTTCCTAATGTGAAAGAAAAGATACATGATTTTTATTTATCACATAATGAGATTCAACATTTTAACACTGAAGAAAATACTTAAGGAAAAAAATTAAGAAGTAAAATCTAATCTATGGTACAGTTTTTTTTCATACATGAATTCTCAAAATGATACATCAAAAGATAAAAAAAAACCTAATAAGTTACATGTCTCCTATAATATTGATTACATCTATGAATATGATCCTAATAATACAAAAAGATTGGTATGATCCTAATGATACTGATTAGGCAATGTATGAATATGACATAGATGATACATAACCTTCACAGAGGCATCTTATTGATGAGTATGTTAGATTATAGTAACACTTTTCCTTGTACATGTCTTCTTTGATTTTCCTTCCAAATATTCCAAACATACAAAAAACCAAATATTTTAGAAAATATGAAAACATTAAAAAATACTAAACAATATTTAGTATGTTCCCACTTGTGTTATTTCTTATATTTACATTATTTTCTCTATGTTATTAGATAAAATATATCATTCCTTTTCATATATACACACATGTTTCACACATAATTTGAGTTTGATACATACATATCAAGATACATGATATACACACATAAAGATGTTAGGTCTTCCTTCTACTCACATTGTAATTACATTGGGGGAATTTGCTTCTTTAATCATGATACACCTAGGTTATATTATTATATTATCACTTTACATTATCATGTTTGAGCTTCTACTAACACATGCTTCTATCCAAGATAATGTAATTTTACAATATACTTGATATGATATATACATAATATTTTTTACTAATAAATATTAATAAGAACTAGTATGCTATGTTCATGTTGGTTGGTTTTATTCCATGCTTTATTTTTCCATTTTCTTGAGTATCTTGTTTTGCTTATTTTTATCTTGTATTATATTTCTTGTTAGAGTATTTAGATATGATCCATTATTCATGCCCTTGATGTCTTTGGTTACCTAGTTGGACATTTAGATATGTCACAATTTATTGCATGTAAATTTGAATATGTCATTATATACTTTGTGGAAATTTAACTAAGCCATTTCTCTTAAATTTCATGGAATTCAAACATTCCCTTGTATAAGTTTTCCTTGGATTGTTTCATTTTGATTTACTTTTATGTGATCTTGTGTGTGCATTTGATTTCTTTCTAAAATTTTATTATTACTCTCTATATGTTTATTGAGCTATATCATACATCTTTGGACTTGATGTGATAACATACTACATGATTGAATGATATACCTACCTAGATGTTTTATTCCTATATGCTTCATGATTCATACACAAATTAAAAAATTATCTTTACATTTTGGGGTAAGGTACTCACCTTAAAATGGGGGGCATATTAGTGGGTTCATGTCATAGAGGCATGACTTCCACATTTTCATAATTTCATATTATAATGTGGGCATGCTAAATAAACATGTTCTCCATATTTTCACTAGTTCGTAGATTCTCTAGATTCAATGAAGGCATTATCATATAAACATGTCCTCCACACTTGCACTAGTTTTATAATTCACCATATTTCATAGTTATATGATTTAGATAAACATTTATGGTTAAATTCTATACATTGGTACTATTATTATGTGTATATTTTAGCTTGATACATACATGAGGTGTATATTCCATGTAAGGGGAACCTAAAAATTACAAAATCAAATAATTTTATAGATTTAAATTACTATAATGTATTGCTATCATACCTAGGATGGATTTTTATAGACTATTGTTAAGCCAATATACTATAGTAGTTGGTTCACCTTTGAAAGTTTTAGTTGATTAAACCACTCAATCTTAACAAATTTATAAGTAATAATTGATTAAATCATCTAATCACCAAAATTATAGGTTGGATTTGATTAAATCATCCACCCTCACCACATATATAGTGTGAGTTGATTAAATCACTCACACTCACTAGGTTATTCACATATTTAGGTTACATAATCGAGGTGAGATGACATAAGCTAAATGTTTGTGTTTCAACTCACCTTTGAAATAATTTTGGGGGCATGTTTTACTCATGTGTGTGTGTGTGTGTGTGTGTGTGTGTGTGTGTGTGTGTGTGTGTGTGTGTGTGTGTGTGTGTGTGTGTGTGTGTGTGTGTGTGTGTGTGTGTGTGTCTGTGTGTGTGTGGCCCCCAACATTGCTATATACACACATAAATATATGTATATATGTATGAACTTGTAGGTTCAAAATTTTAGTAATCTCAGTTTCAATGTTTCATAATGAGACATCCTTTCAAATCAAATTTACAAAAGGAAATATAGTTATCTGAATATATATGTTTAATCCTAACATTTCTCCTTTTGATTTCAATCATTTTAAATTATTTCAATTTTAGATTCTATACAATGATTATATACTATAACACGTTCTTGGTTACATGTTAGTCACCATCAAAGCACTCAAGGTGGGCTCATGTAAATACAGGTGTGGTGTACACACCCAGTTACACTTTTATTTCTTTTAATTTATAAATTACATTACCAGATTAAAGGGAGGGGGGAATGTAGATATTAAAATCTGATTTATATAATACCTTAGTCTTTTACACTTTGAAAATACCTATCATGGTTGTACCTTTCAATTTTAGACCTTATCACTACCATAAACATCACATTCACTATATCATTGTGCCTAATTAATTATATCATAGTCTTACCCTTGTTGTTATGATGACCCATGCCTCCTATGATGTAAAAAATGCTCTAAATATGATGTTTATCTTTTACTTCTAGTTTTGGACATGTACCTCTTTTCTAGTTCCATAGACATTTTCATCTTAGGTAGATACATGCATTAACACAACTGTCTATTTTATTAAAAAGTGTTTATTACCCAAAATTCATCCAATTTGAAAAATAAATGTATATAAAATATTTTCCTAAGTGTTTTAATGTGATATATTTCCAAAAGGGATTAGTATATATATAATATCAACCCTCATTCATTGCTCACTTAACAATCACATACAATTCACAAGGCAAAATACTAAGAATCACTCAATCAAACATTCAAGTGAGAAAATATTTGCTATTTATCCCTATTTCCATATCACTCATAGGATCAATATTTGTATAGGTCTAAAACATTTAAAAGAGTATCCCATGAACCATAGGTCTAAATCCTTAAAATTTTCTTTACTATAACTTTATCATGTATATTTTCTTTGTAGCCACTCATTTTATGCATTAAGTCATGTATAATATGCAATATTCTCCAACTCCTTCAATATCTAACATTCTCAAATTTTCAAAATTCATTTTTAGAGTTTGTATTTTTTCTTCTCTTACCTTAATAAATCCTTGATATAAAAATTTTAAGGCATTCTATGCCTCATTGGCATTTTTCATTCAATATTTCTTGGATAAATACTTAGTTCTATGATGCTTTAAAAATAAAATAAAGCTTGTACATCATCCTTTTCTTCAATTTTTTTGTTCTTATTTGATCTTGAGTCAAAGTATTCCAATGTTCAAGTGGTGTGTATCTATGGAGAACATTCTCTAAAACTCCCTTCCCAAAAATAATTTTATTCATTTGATCTCTCCAATATTCAAAGTTGTCACCTTTGAAAATGAGAATATTCATATAAGTATAATTCACAAAAGCCATGCATATCCTAATATGACTTAAAACCCTTTTGAACTTTTTGTAATGAGGTTATGATACTAAATGAAGGTTTTCAATGTATTCAAGGAGTATAAATCAACTGTGATTTAATCTAAAAATGAAATTATATATGAACTAATCTATCCCATAATTAATAGTTGTTAATTTAGTATTGTCGTAAGTGTGATTGATGACAAAATATGTAATTAATAGCTTAAAATTAGAAGAAATAAAATGTTTAATTTTACTTTATGAATACATGAAAATAAAATCATATTTAAACACATGCAAAAATAATTACCAAGAAGAACTATTTCTAAAATTAGCTAATTACAAGTAACTTACATGATAAATTAAGACCTTAATTATTAACTAAGTTAACTAAAAATATAATCATAAAAACATACTATGAGATATATAAAGTAAGACTCAAGATAACCAGTTTTACTCACTGATAATATTGGGGCAACATGCAAGAAATCTTTCTTAATAATAAATTAAAACATGTACATTATACAAGTTAGGTTCCCTAAATCCATATAAAGTATCATGGAGATGTTCAAGTAATTTTCATAAAAATAATCATGGAGATGTTCAATTAATTTTCATAAAAGGTCCAAAGGTCATACATAATAGACCAGTAAAGTCTTATCTACTATCTATAAGTAATATCATAAATGGAACATATAACTATAAATATAGTCTACGCAAAGTATATGTAATGTGATCATATCCTAACAAATAACATATCCATGTACACAATATAAGATAAATAAATTATCATGATATTTATAAGGAGTATATAACTTAGTAGTATATGATTCATATAATGATAACACTTTTAAATATTGTAACATGTTGAAAATATAACTCGATTTTAGCAAAACAATTGGGTAGAGGCAACTCGAACATCTTAGTCCATGTCAAATTTGTAAGTCCTTCATAACACTTATGAACACTTGTGAAATGCATATGTGATAGAAAAACAATGTGTAATTTACTAATAATGACACCAATAACATATCACAATAATGTAAATTATATGTTTGATCATTCTAAAGTCTCAATTATGGAATTTTGGAATAATTTGAATGTTTTTTTTATTTTTGTATATTTTAATTTTTTTATGTTTTTGTTTTTTGAAACTATAACTAGAGAAACTAATGATAACCAAGGGTTTGAAATTAAAATAATTAAAATTAATTTGAATAATCTACAACCTATGTCAATATGAATATTGTACTAAATATTCTAGTATGAACATTTATGGTAAAGATTCCCCCACTATACATGTGATTATAACTTGAAAATGTGTGAGAATATATATATATATATATATATATATATATATATATATATATATATATATATATATATATATATATATGTATAGGAAAGATTTTAGATCCTCATCTCATCAAATGTACACTCATGAATTTATGTAACATATATCTATGATAGCTATATAAAATGAATTTTTTTGCATGTATTAATATTTTTTTGTAAACTATAATTGAGTGAAATAATGATAAATTGGAAATATTAAGGTTCTTTGTGCTTAGATTTTGATTTTTGTGTGAAAAACATGATAGAGGTACAATCATTGAGAGTGAGGATGAATCAATGAGCCCAAATAATCTAACTTAAATTTTGATCTTTTCAAACATTTAATTAGTTACCACAATCATTCATGAATCATACACAATATTCACATCAATGAGTAAGAGAGACAATGCAAGATCAATCACATAACACATGACATACATGGGAAACCCTCTTAGGGGAGAAAACCCATTAGAACCTAAAATTGGACTACTATCTTATAATAAAAATATCTAATTTATACCATCTACAAATTATCAATGAATTAAAATCCCTATTTAGTGAGGCTACAATCACATAAGGTACCACCACACCTATCTAGCTGAGCTGCAATAACAAACAAACCTTTTATCAAGTTATATAAATTATAAGGAATATACAACCACTATAGATGTCGAGATATGTCAAGATACCATAATAATATCTATGAACACATCCACCTCTGAACTAATTTCAACAACACCTAATGATGGACCTATGCTTATCACACTTTACCTTCACTCACACTCAAACAATAAGCACACTATTCTACTAATAGAATTATGACCAGCATGTCATACAAATAGTCCTCAATATTTTCTAATTTTCAATTCATACTAAGGGTACTATACCCCTCCTTTTCTCCACAAAACACACACACAATCCTCTCTCCAATCACTTCTTAGTCTCTCACACTAAGTCTCTTGAGAGACTTGCTCATTCTATCTTCTCTAGGCTCATAAAGTCCAATGACATGTATGTCCTCCTGCACCCACTTAATCAGACAAGCATGTCTGATCCTCTTCACTCTCTATTGGTCCTCACTAACCTATACCTTATCTTTCAAAATTTCTTACCTTTACCTAGCTCCACATTTTCTTGCTCTCATTCAAGTCTCACAAGTCTATAAACCATTAGCTTTAGTTTTACTATATATAAGCCATTCATGATTAAAAACATCTTGGTCAGCCATTAGGCATGTCTTATCCCTTAAGACATATAAAATATGAATACACATCTCAATAAATTTTTCATAGGTCAGCCATAACATCTATGGGTCGTCCTTAAGTAGTTACACCTTTAAATAAGGCCCTTATAGCTCTTATAGGTCTCATGGAGACCTATTCACCCATTTAGCACACCCTCAAGTAAAAAAAAGCACATGACCAATTTTAAATACATGGGTCCATTCATTATGTCCCTTTGAACATTCCTCAAATGATCATAATAATTTTAACTCACTTTGCATATGCTTAAATAACTCAAACATGGACCTTATACATAGGAACGCCATTACTAAACATATAGTCAACTTTTTACACATTGTTCATACTCAAGATAGATTGATCACACTTAAAAAATACACATAGAGAATCCTCATGGATTATAAAGCACTCCCCAATATCTAATTCATTATGAAACATCAAAACAACATGACTACAAGATCATATATCCTTCTCAGGTTACTTGTATAATAAGCAGAAACAAATAGTCAACTTTTAGGCTCAATATATTTGATTGTTTTGATGCCTAAATATATATCACAAGGTGCCCAGAGTGTTTAAGAAACACTTATCATTTTATAACACAAATAATTTAGAGCATGAGTTATATTTTGTGATAATCATGTTATCTATGGTGGAATAGAGGCATAACAAATGACCGTTTCATAATATTTATATTAGTTGGTGGTTGGGAACCACTATGGCCTTTAAATATTTGAAAATAAGAATATGATATATGTTAATTGATATGAATTATGTTCAATTATACGTCTAAATATAAACTAAGATAGACATATACAATGAAGCTTTAAATTAAAGTAAATTGGTTAAAAAAAAGTAAAGGGAAGGGTAGGGCAGAGAGAAAATAGTTTACTATTGATCTTCATTCCAGACATCATGACAAAGTTCAAATATTATCTAGGCATGTACTTAAAACCAATATATGATATGAAATAGCTTAATCTTGAATCTTACCACACATCAAGCAAACTTCTAAGGAAAGTGAAAATAATGTAAATAAGAACCAAGCTTACTTTAAAGATTTACCCTTATAAGTAGATAGATGATGCACATATACAAATGCAGAGAAAATAAAATAAATTAAACTAGATAACATTTTTTTATCCTAGAATATGAAAAAATTAACAATTATGCATTCAAAGGTACACACCAAGAGTCTAACAGAACTATTCAAATCTAGAATTCAAAATAGACAAGTGAGAGAGAAGCCATATAACAATTCACACAAACAAAATGAGACAATCTTTTTAGAATTCTCTGCTTCCATTAGTTGATACAAGTTTACAATAGTTTTTAGCTCAAAATATCCCCCATTTTACAAATGGTAATACTCCATTTTATATAAGGCTAAGGTAGTATATCAGTCAGTCATATCAAATTATAAGTGTACAAGTGTAAGGACAATCATCTTTGCTACAAAGTTTCTAGAATATGCTAGACTTTTCCAAATAAACTAACCTATAGACAATGCACTTTTACAAATTTCACATACCTTTACAAAGGAATATTCTATTTTAAAAATATTACAAATTTCTATAAAAAACTTCCTAACTAACATTGTAGACCCTATTTTGATGCTACCTCTTATCTCTATTGAAAGATCTTCAATCTATATTATTTCTTGTTGATAAACTAAAGATCCATCACTAGATTTAAGTAAACCTCCTTTCCATGATCCTTTATGTATTTAAGTTTATTTTAAATATTCTCTATATCTCATTTGATGCCCTTATCATCTCTCATTTTCTGCTCAGATAATAGGAGTAAGTCCATAACTTTCATGTTACCATCTATTGTCTAGTTTTTCCCCTAGTTTCTTACTTCTTACATGAACTAAAAGGTCATATGTCTAAACTCTTCATCAGTTATGAGACCTAGTGAGCTAAGGGTTGTGGGATCCTTTATCAAGATGTATAATATATGAGATGTTCCATCTTCTAGTTTCTTGAAGTCTTTCGCAAGGTCTTTCATTCTTTTGGACCAATTGTCTAGGGCCTCAATATTACCAACCAATATGGCCATGGCCATATTCAAATGTGTCTTGATGATAGCTTCAAAATTTGGAACTATATTCTTGGATAAGGCCTTAATCAATTCTTTCACTTAAATACTTTCATCTTGTCATTGGCCAACTTGGCCTCTTTCTTTAGAGATTTGCTTCTCTATTTCTCTGTCTATTCCTAACTACTTTTAAAGAGTTGAATAGGTTACACATGGTGTCCTCAAACTTCTTAAATCTATCTTCATGATTTTATAAGACAATAGACTCTTTCAAATTCTTGTTTTCTTATAATATGCCCTTGATCACTACTTTTCACTGATCATTTTGAGCCTAGATTGCTTAAGGATCTTATCCTCAAACATCTTATCTTATTTTAGCTTTTACCCTTCCACTACAGTTAGACCAAAAAAATGTTCAGTAATTTGAAAGGTGAACTATTCACCTTTAACCATGGATTTCTTCTAAATTACTCTCTTCATTTTGGTCATCTTTAGGTTGAACCAAAGTCCCACTGATGATTATTTCACTTGAGGAGTAGGGATCTCAACTTATGCTCCACTTGTTCAAGGAGCATCCATCTGTGTTTCACTTGACTCTCCAAGGGTAACCATGCATATTTCATTTTCCTATTATTGAAATTCCATAATATAAGGCTTGATTTCATCATGCACATGGATGTTAAGAGACTTTTTAATAGCCCAATGGTGGTGCATGGTTGGAACCTTTTTCAACTTGGCATATATGAAATATTCTAGAATGGAGGGGACATAAATGGGACATATATTATGATTTGGGTGATAGATAGACATTGGTTTTTTGTTATTCTTTGGTTGTGACCATGACACTTATCACCTTATCACCATCTTAGAGGTTCTATTGAAACCTTGACTCAGCCTCACTCCATTGGATTAATCTCATCCATGTGAATGTGAGTCATATATCCTAAAAATATGCATAATGTTTAAGTTAGTATCGTGACATATAAATAACTTAAATGAAATACTTTAGATTATGGTTTTATTCTATGTTAATAGACATGATATAAACCTTAGGATAAAATATTTAATCTAGGTTTGGATCAAAGTAAAAAGGGGAACCTAAATAATAAAAGGGACTTAATATAAGGTTTTTAACCTAAGGTTTTATCATATTAATAAATATAATAAAAATTTATTGTAAAATCTCTAGGCTAAGTCTTATAACAATAGGACCCTGCATTAGTTATATCAAGCAATTAAATTAGACCAAAAGATCATGGGATATATAGGGACCAAGCATAAAATTTTAGACTAAAGTTTGGTTAGATGTTTAAAAACATGACTCAATCTTAGGATAACATTTAAGCCAAGTTTATGGTGTTTATAATTATTCTTATGTAATTTTAATTAGTATTTGATAGGTCAAAGGTTGATGAAAGATCAATTTTAGTATTGAGGTACAAAACCCTAAGCATGTTTATTTTCCAAATGAGATTTTATTGATCGTACAACATGAAAACAAACATGTTCATTCATCTAAGTGAGATTGGTTCTTGAGCTTGAATTTTGATGGCTGAGCAAATGTCAATGATAGTCACATAAATGTCAGTGATGTTTGTGCTAATGTTGAAATTAAACTCTCATGATTAACCATAGGGACTAAAATTAGATAGTCTCCTAGATGTCAATGATAGTCTCACAAATGTCAAATTAAGGGTGTGATAATGTCAAATTCAAGTCTCATGAAACATAGTTGGTCCCATAGAAAATTTCATTCAATACACATTATTCAATTGATCTCACCTAAGTAAATGCAGGTCATCAATTATGATCCAGGTAGTTGGACGTCATTGGCTCCTACAATCATAAATGGATTAAGTGAGCTCGAGACCATTTAGAATTTATACCAAAGTATAACATAAGTCTTTAACATAAGTCTATAAAACATAATAAAATGAAGACCCTTCGAATAATTAAATTCATAACATAAGTTTTATACTAAAGTTTTATTATATTGATAAATACAATAAAATTCTTAGGGTAAAACTTAGGCTAAGTCTACATTATAATTAAAAAGGACCCATTTCAATCTATGATGATCTCACTCTATTAGATATTTAGAATTTGTATGAATTTGGATGGTCAATATCAATCCATAGAGCCAAGCAGGATTGGTCTCATGGGTTAAAGTCTTAGGAATATTAGGTTCATCTCACTCTGTTCGATCAACTTTTCCTAATTAAATGTGGGGCATTGATCCTATAAATAAGCACACAATTTAAGTTAGGTCTCAGAGACATATAATACTTAGGATAAAGTCTTAGGACTAAGGTCTTGTTTGTGTTAATAAACACAAATGGGACCTTAGTATTAAGACATTAATCTAAGTTAATAACATATGAAAAGGACCCTGTGTATAAAAGGCTAGACCATATTAAAATAAAAGGGTAAAAAGGTCTCAAGATATGAAAGAGACCTAATATATAATTTTTATACTAAGGTTTGGTCATGTTAAAAAACATGGCTAAGCCTTAGTATAAAATTTTAATTAAGTCCATAACATATTCAAAAGTTCTCACATGATTTTATTCCTACCAAATTTGAATTCAAATGAGGGATCTAAGATAGGGTTTTAGAATGAGGTTTTCAAGATGTTTGAACATGGATTCAATTTGACATTTAATAAACCAAAGTATAGTAAAAGGTTAGATTAATATAAAATTATAAAACTTAGACATTGTCTACCTCCAATGGAAATCTATTAGACCTATAACCTGAAACAAGAAGATCCAAAGTTAGCAAACTTTAGATAAGGTTAAAATAGAACCATGAATAAGGAGACCAATTACAATATGGTGTGGATGATCTTCAATAATGTGTAAACATGGTAATTATGTTCTATTCAAATGTATTTTTAGTTTTAAAGTATAAATTTGCATAATTTTAACACAAGGGTCCTCATTTTTCAAGAATGGGGCTAAGTTACCTTAAAAATGGCAACTTTCAGGGGAAACATAACAATATGTTAGAATTCAGAGACTCTAGTTCATAAAAACACTTAAATTATCTATTCCACTTGATCATTAGCCTTATCAAGATCAATTTATGGTTAAAACAAGCCTTACACCTATAACATTAGGATCAAACATCGATACATAGCCATGTTGTGTGTGCGCTTTGATTCTACTTACTATTTTTCATGGGATTTAGGGACCAACTTCTAAGTGTGATGTATTTAACCATTAACATTGACTTATAACACATTTAGATGTCCATTAAAGAAACATTATTTAGTTCAAAAAGGTTTGGGCATTGCTCTACTACTAGCTAGGCATTCATAGCCTCGATAGAGATACCTTAAGCTCCTCTTAAGGCCTTGCACTATTACTAGCCAGGCATCCATAGCCCTAGTGGAGATTACCAAAATCACCTTTGTTTGGAAAGTTTTTGATTTTTTAATAAGATCTTATTTTTGTATTTTTAGACCATTTTAAATTTATGCAAAGGTTAGGAACCATGTTTATCTGGGTTTAAGGATTTAGTCAAATGTTTTATCCTCAGATAGCGACCTATGGTTGCAACCTTCATTGCAAGCAAGGATGTTTGTTAAGTGAAAACATGATCATGTTCCAATAATTTAAGCTTACATACCATATGTGAAATTATCCTTAAAACTAAGTTAAGATCAAAATAATACTTAAGATCTTATAGAATAGTTAACTTATCTATAGGTCCTTACTCGTTTATCTAAACTATATAATTAAGCTTATATTTGAGATCCATTATCAACATTTTCTTAAGATTCATACCTGCATTCCTAAAATGTGGATTTCTTAAGAAATTAGAATTAATTTTGAGTTGAGGGCTATCCCAAAAGACTTATTAGGAGAAAGAAGCAAAATAGAGAAAGAAAACACACAAAAAAGAAAGAAAAGAAAGAAAAAAGCAAAGGAAAATCAAAAAAATATATACAAACATATGTAATAAAAAGGGATAGGAAGGAAAAAACAAAAGGAAACTAATCTAGCCTACCTACTCTAACTCTAACTATTCTTATAGTTTATTCCATGAAGATCTTAGGGGAAGAAGTAGAAAAGTAGTGCTTAAAGTATTGCCTATTGGTGGGTAGTGTGAACTCCACTCCTTATAGTTCTTTTAGTTTTAAAGTGTTATTTCTAAGTATCTTGGTAATTTGATAGTGACCTATCCATAAAAGGAGTGAACTTCCCATGTTTACCCTTAGGCTCATATGCCTTGTCCTAAAGAAAAACTAAGTCTCCTTACCTGAACACCTTTATCTTTGATCACTTATCAAAACAAATTTTCACCATGGTTTAGTGTTTGCTAAAGTTGGCAAAAGTCTCTTCTCTACTATCTTCAATCTAAACAATGTCCAGTAGCCTTGAATTTGCCAATTCTTGATCATCCTCCATGTACTCTTGCATAAATTGGTATGTTTTCATCTTGAGTGTAAAGGGAAATTTGGGCTCTTGGCCATAAATCAAAAAAAATGGTGATGCCTTAAGAGCCTACTTGATTCTTATCATATCTTCCCAAAGGGCGTATTTGAGAAGCTTGTGCCAAGTTAGAGGTTTATCTACTACAAACTTCTTTATGGCTTTCATCAAATTCCTATTAGTTGATTTGGATATGGAATTACCTTGAGGACAATGTTTGGATTAAAACTTGAGAGTGATACTATTATCATATGCCCATTTTTTCATCTCAATGGATATAATATCTGATCCATTATCACATACTATAGAGATTAGTGTTCCAAATCTTGTTCATATGTTTTCCTCTTAAAAATTGATCACTTTTTTAGTTTTGCACTACTTAATGGCTACCACTTCAATCCATATGGTGCATTAGTCCATATCAATTAGAACATATTTATGACCTTTTGATGAATTTGGGTTAATTACCCCCATGAAATCTATTCCTCACTGAGTAAAAGTTTTATTTACCATAACTGGCTATAGTGGCATGGTTGCATTATGCTCTTTTGTGTTGAAGACCTGACATGAATGGAATTGTCATACATGTTTATGGTCATCCTTGAATATTGTGGGCCAATAATAACCATATCTAAGGATTTCTTGAGTTGTTGTCCTTCCAGATAGATGTCCACTTCTAAGCTTTTCATGAAAATTTCTCATGATTTCAATTGCTTCTTCTTTGGATACACATCTCAAGTAAATGCCTTCAAAGTTTTTTTTGTACAACATTCCATCTTTAATCAGGGAATGGTATGGCTTAAGTATTAGGGATATTATTTGCTCCCTAGTTAACCCTACAAGACAAGTTCAATTTATTATTAGATGGATAAATATATCATACCAATCATTGGGCTGAAAACATTCTTGTTTAACCTACATGACATTTAGCTTGGGGTTAGTATTGGCAATCAATTGAATCAAACATTGACACCTTACCAATTTTTTAGTCTTTATTTCAATGTTATATTCCTATAGCATAGGCATTCATTTACCTCTCCTTTCTCTTAGCTCATTTATAATTATCATGAGTTTGGTGGTAGGGTCTAGTAAGATAGCATGTACCCTATTCGTAAGAATATAGTGCTTGAATTTTTTCAAGGCCTTTACTAGTGCATATGCATGTTTGTTAATTAAATAATAATTTAACTCAGCATTTTTAAAGTTTGTGCTCATGAAAGCAATTATATAGTCACATCCATAAATTTTTTGAGTTAAGAATACAACAATAATATGATTAAAAGCAAAGGAGTAAAGGTAAAAAACTTTGGAAAATTTTAGGCTTATCAGGACTGGAGCTTGTCCAATTGATTCCTTGATATCCTTAAAGGGCTTCTTCGTTTCTTCATTCTAAGTGACTTTGGCATCCTTTTTTAGCATATCATTCAATGGTTTGATAATTTTTTCAAATCTAGAAATAAAATTTCTTACAAAGTTAATTTTGCCAAAGAATGACTTCAGTTCTTTCCTACTATTAGGAGGCTCTATCTTTGATATACCTTCTACTCTTTTAGTATATGTATAAATTCCCTCTTTATTAATGACATTGCCTAAAAACTTTCCCTTAGTAACATAAAAAATACTTTTCTTTGGGTTGAGAGAAATCCCATACCTTCTACATCTTTCAAATACTAGTTATAAATGCATGATGCAGTCCTCCCTATTTTTATAAAAAATAATCAGATCATTCATGTATATAATGATGTATTTACATACCAAACCTAATAAATCATGATACATGTCTCTTTGGAATTCCCCCCCCCACATTTATTATCCCAAATGGCATTCTTTTGTAAGTAAACATACCCCACTTGGTAGTGAAAGCATTCTTCATCTTGTCCTATTGATTTAACAACACCTGATTATAACCTAAAAATCCATCAAGAAAGGACATCATAGTATACCCATAAATAATTTGTATAACTTGGTCTAGGGAAGGCAAAGGATAGTTTTCCTTTTTAGATGATTTATTTAGATTCCTAAAATCAATGCATAGTCTTATTTCACCAATCTTTTTTCTTAGAAGAACCAATTTGGTGACCCATGTAGAGTGCCTAATGGGAAATACAATATTGGAATCTAACAAATTTTTGACTTATTTGAAAATCATAGGCTCTAAAATAAGGTTGATAGGACTCTACTTTTATCTAAAAGGTCTACAGTTTTCCCTCATGGGTATCGTATGGGTGATGACTCTTAGATCAAAAATCTTCAAGTCATCATATGACCATGTTATTATATCCTTATTTTTTATCAACAAGTCTTTGGCCTTCTCATTTTAAATGCTCATACATGTTGTCCCAATATTAAATAGTTGAGGTTGATCTTGAGGTCCAAGGTTAAGTGTCTTGTAATCATTCCCACTTGCCTTGGGTATTCTAGTGTTCTAAGCTAGTTTACCCTGATCAAATAACCTTTCCAAGGTAATCATGCCTTTTGGGATATTTTTGTCATTTAGTTGAATGACTTTATTATCAAATCTACAATCCTCTTCAAGAGTATTCTAATTTTCCTCCTCTATGACATATACCTCAAATACTCCTGAGTTGGTCATGAAATCTAAGATCCTTTGGTCATCATTAAAAACCTAAAGATGGTTTATGTTATATGGGAACAAAGGGCATGGACCTAGCTCAATTATAAATTTTTGAGAGTCGTGATTTGGCATAAGATTCATTGTAGCCAAGGCAAGCTCATTAGTGGCCTTGTTTTCCTCCCTAGGGATGGAAACAATGTTGAAGACATCAAAAAATTCCATCAAATCCCAAAATCTAAACTTATATCTCTTGAGATATGATAATTTGCATTGTATTTACTCCTCACTTGATTGACTACATGTTTTGAATCACCATGAACCAAGAACTCTTTAAACTTATTCTTAATGTAAAATTGTAATCCTAGAATCAAAGCTTCATACTCTGTAATATTTTTTGTGCAAGGAAACTAAAGTCTATAAGTAACTTTTAGTTCTTTCCCAACAGGATTGGTAAGAATTGTTTTACTCTAAATCCAGACTTACACCTATCACGATCAAAATATATTTTCCAAATTCTAATTAGAGCATGAGAAGTATTAGAACTACATACCTTATAATTCTTAAGAGTATACACTCCTAATTTAAAATCCATCATATTAATCTCATCAAATTCCAACAAGTTAACCCTTTCATTCATGACATTATATTTTGTGATCATGTGTTCTATCTGAGGCTCTCTTTCAACTTTGATATGATTTGGGATAACTTTCCAATGCAGCCACAAATGTGAATAGTCAGTAGACATATATCCCTTTGGGGGATTTGGCCACTCTTTGCTTAAAATTATCCCATAAGCATTAGGTATGTCCACCACCTGGATGTCAACAAATTTCTAGAAACTTGGCTTAGAGGAAAGTTTCATATGAACATTTGAAAATTCCCCAATTACTTTGACTCTAGATTTATCTAATTGAGTAACAACTCTATCAAATTTAATAGGAGTTAAGCCAAGTTGTTTACAAATACTCGGTGGCATAATGTTTTTGGATACACTAGAATATAATAAAAAATTATGTAAATTCTTACCAAACATTTTGATAATAATCAAAAAAGGTGGGGATTATATCTTAGCTTTATACATAGCAATATTGCCATTGTCAGTTTTGGGTGGCCTACCAAGATTTTTAGATAAGGACTCCAATAATAAGTTTATTTTCTTATTAATCTACATCAATTCATGAAATGTGATTTTATCCTTAATTTTATTCATGTCTTCCATAATGTTATACCTAGTTTTATTAGAAGAATTAAATGCATTAGTACTATGTTTAGAAGTACATCCCTTTGGAGGCTCTAGGTTACTATCTAAGGTAGGATTTGGAGGAGTGTTGAATTTGTTTGGAGGTGTTGAATTAGTCAAGGGATTATTTTTCTATCTATTTATTAGAGGGTAGGTCTTCTTTAGGAACTGCTAAAAACATGGACTTCTTTAGGAATACCATCAAGTTCATTATCTTCTTGGAAAGGGAAGTCAAATGTCTCCACCCTGAAGGATTGGTTAGTAGATTTAGATCTTGATATACCTACACCATTATATTTATTAGGAACCACTTCAAATGTATCCAAATATTCTTAAAAGGCCCCAATTTTTTTATAGAATTCAATGCAATCTATTTCACCATGTCTAGAAGTGCAATGTACTCTACAATAATTAGGTAAAGCAATGCCAATAAGATTTATATCCATTTTCATATCATCAAATGATTCATTATTCATATTTTTGTTATAAATTCCATTATGGAACCTATTACTAGGCCTATTGAACCTTTGGAAATAAAAATTTCCTACCCAACCTCTCTCTAGTATTACCAACTTACTTTTGCAGCTAAAGAAATTTAGTGCTTAACTTATGGACCATCTTTAAGATAGAGTCATTTTCATTTCTGGGTGACTCATAATTATGAACCTAATTTTTATTAGCACCATTATTTGGTAATAAATCCTTTTGATCACTTAGATTAAATCCAATAATGACAGTGTTCAAGAATCCTAAATTTTGAATAAGATGAACATGACTTAAGGGTAATTGGTTCAAAGTTGGGATTTGGATCAATATAGGTATATTCTAATTTTTATTAGGGAATACATTTAGAGTAGGCAAATGTGGGTTGACATTTGGAATAGATTAATCCATTTAACCTTGGGGCTACATTTTCTCATTGATGATCACTATTTTAGAATAGGCTAAGGTTAGAGTATTCATAGGTCCAATAGTTATCTTTATGAAAATAGAGGTAATGGGATCTAAGGCATCCTTATAGATTTTTAGAGACAAATCCTCATCTAGTCTATAAGGAGCTATAATCCTATTAAACATCTTTTGGAACCTAGCATTGAAAGCTCTTATGTGTTCATTTACATCCCTTTTTACTATGGTGAATTGCTAGTACAAGACACAAGGACTAATAATTTTTCCAAATTACTTAATGAAAACATTGTTAAAGTGTTCCCAACTATTAATGTAATTCTTAGGTGAATTTAAAATCCATTCATATACAACATATTTAAAATTGAAAGGAAATAGTTAACATGCTACATCTTCGTGGACTACAATTAGCAATCTCAAAGTAGCTTTGAATGATTTAATATATTCCTCAATGGTTACAATATTATTATGACTAAATATTGGCAAATATTTCTTATGGTTATAAGGAAGGTCATGTACCACACACAACACGTTGAAATAAGAACCACCTAGCCAAGCCATACCTTGATTATTGAAAATTTGAGCACCCTAAATTGGTGAAGTTGGAAAAGAATTTGAAATCTTGTGTTTACCTTTATCCCACCTAACTCTTATATGGACTTCTAACTTGAGTAGAGGTTCCATTATCTCTAAATGTGACCTTGTTATGATTATCAGTAATTCCAACTTGAGAATTTTGAATCCTATTTGAAATATGATACATCAATATTATCTTTGTAAAATAATGACTAAAAATTCACATTAACAAACATTTGCAAATATTTATATAAAGGATGACAAAGGACATCAATATTTAATCAAGTCAGCTCAAAGATGTATCCAAATACATAACTTAGATTGAGCTTTACATGTTTTAAGATCAAATAAACTCAATTGAGTAGAGAATCTAAAAATCTTTAATCAAAATAGCTATTACTAACCTAAAATATCTTGGGTTAACAATTCTAATGTTATCTTTACCACAATCTAGCATATGTTTTCAAAGAATGTCAATATTTGTCTAAATAAGCAAAAATACCAATCTGAAACTATGAATATCACCAATATTTACATGATTATGCTAAAATAAACATAAATATGTAGAGATTAAAGTGATATTTAAATAGAATTCATAAAAACTAGCAAAGATACTACAAATCTACAAAGAAATGACCCTCCTTCTAGCACTAGTGAAGCCTACCCTATTGATGCCTAAATATGTATGATTAGATTGTTTAAGAAACACTTCTCATTTTAGAATTCAAATAATTTAGAGCATGAGTTATAGTTTGTGATAATCATGTTATCTATGGTGGAATAGAGGTAGACCAAATAACTATTGTATACAATTAAAATTACATGATGTGCATGAATTAATCCTAGATTGAATAAGATAGAGCACACCTACAATTTTTATTGGGGATACATTTGTTAAGCAAGAGCATGACCAATATGGGGATCCACTAGCCCTGATTAGGGGATAACTTGTATCAATTATCACATCACATCATACTAAAAAGGCTTCTAAAGCTTATAGTCTAACATAATCGCATGATAACCATAAAAGAGTCCTATGATTTGATGTTAACTTATGTAATAAATAAGAAAGTAAACTATGCTAATAACAAGAAAAGTAAACTAATATAGTGCACACCAAAGGTTATAGCACAAAGTGGGGGTTAAAATAAAACAAATAAACAACAACTAAATTAAACATGCATAGGAGACATATACTCACATTAATGTATATAGAATCATATTACATAGAAGAGAAGAATACATATTGCATTATCTATCTACTCTTACAAAGGAAAAATAAAGTTAGCAATACTTACCTTTGAAGATGAACCTATTGAGTCTCAACCTCTCCCTTGGCCAAGGTACTTCACAAGAGATTATTGTGGCTTGTAAGGATAGTCAAGATAAATCAGCTCTAGGCTACACAACATACTTAAGTATCCAAAAGACTTCTCCATAAGACAAGATCAGAGATCCAAAAGAAAGTATTGAAACTTAAAGCTTTATTCCTCAAGTAGAATGGTCAATAAGTAAATGTTTATTAGCACTTCTTCACTCTCTTTTGACTCTTATGAAATGGTGGTAAATGACCTTGTATATATAGTAGTATCTTTCCTAAAAACTATTTAAACATGTCAGTTGTACTAGGTTGATTGGGTCAACCTAGTACATTCTTGGGATAATGCCTAAAGTATGTGTTAAGTCAGTTGGGATGTAAACAAGTCAAAATAGCAAATATGACCCCAAAATACACTAGGTCAACTAGGTTGAACTAGTGTAATAAATAGGTAGAAAGGTAAATAAGGCATTAAATGAAGGAATAAATCATGATAATGATTTGAAAGGATAGGAAAGAGAATAAAAATACTAGGGTTCATGGTTTTAGAGAGCTAGTGTGTAGATAGCAAGTGGAAAAAGGAAAAACAATCTTACAAGGCACCAATGGTCTACCCACCCCTTTCCTAATGTACCCCTTCGGGAATGCTCTCAAAGAATTGAGACTTGATAGGTTCATATAAGATATGAAGTGTCAATAATTAATAAAAGTTTGATAATACTATGTGTATACATATGCCCCATTCGAATCTCACCACGTGTCACATAAGTGCAACACAGGATGGTGCTTTAGAGATAGAACATGATAACACATAATGTTGATGCTAAGTATGATGAAATAGGAAGAAAATAATATAAATTAAAGGATAGAGTTGAAAAACACATACTTTTAACTTACCTTAGTGTTGTAGATAAAGAATAATATTGTAAGGAAATGAAGGCATCTAATGTAAAGAACACAATATGAACCTATATAAGTTAGTGCAAAAAATAGTCAAAAAAATGGAAGATAGGCATATGATAGTGGAAAATAATTGCTACATTTCCATGAATTTAATGCATTTTATGCTTTATAAAATGGAAGAACATAAACAAAAATATGAGCAAAATAAGGAATCTAAGAAAAAATAATTGAGATTTTTGATTTTTGAAAAAGTGGTTTTAAATAGGAAAAAGAGAAATCCTTTTGTTATTTTGATTTTTAAGAAAGGAAAAATATATATCTAGAGAGAAAAGAAGATAGGATGGTGAGGGAACGACATGCTAGGCAAGAGAGAACCGCAAGAGTGAGAGCAAGTGCACTATAAGTATGCAACTGAGAGTCTTATATGAGTTTTTGAAATTTTCATTAATTTAAGTGAATTTTGATTTTAAGAATTTATGTATATCAAAAATGAATAAAATTAGGTTCTAAGGGTAGTAGATAAGAACATGGGAAATGGGTTAGAAGGAAATATGTAAAATCAAGAAAAAGATAAATTTTTAGCAAAATACACTAGGTTGCCACATTGAACCTACTAGGTCAACCAAGTTGACCTAGTAGGTTGAATCAAGGTGAAAATACATATGGTCAACCTAGTAGGTACAGGTCAACCTAGTGTATTCTAGCAGCTGAAACTAAGTGAAAAGGTGTTTAGTTAGTCTTTAAGGGCCAAAATGAAATTTGAACACTGGGAAGAAGAAAATAAGAGGAAAAACAAGAAATTTAGGATAAAATAAGATAAAAATAGGGAAATTTTTGGTCAAACTAGGCTGACCAAGGAGCTAAAAAAACAAAAAAATGTGTGTATAAATTTGAAAGAGGGCTACAATGGCTTGAAATGACCAAAGAAGGGAAAGAGGGACAAAAATAGGATATAAATGAAAAGAGTATGCTTGTTTTTTATTAAAGATAGAATGTATAAAGAATGTATTATGATTATACATGGCATGGAGGAGCTAATACATCCTTTGTTGTTTCTTATTATAGAGATGACCATAGTTATGGAGGCTATTAGACATGTCATGGTTGCTAGATTTGTTAAAGAGGTTGATAGATGGAGATAGAGATAGACTAGTAGCCATAGGTCTAGGAGGTATAATGGATATGTGTAGGATCCCCCTAAATGCAGATGTTTTGGTCATGTTCCTAAGTTGTTGGTAATGGATGATCAGCACCTTTAGATGGGAGGTGGATGGGGATGTGATAGAGGTAGATATCATACTAGAGGATGTCCATGCCATCCTTGGGTTGCCCATAGTAAGAGCACCAGTTATCATAGGGATACTAGATAACATAGAGGAAAAGGGAGCCTTATCCATGTAGACTATAGGCTCAAAGATGATATTGTCAGGGTGGAGAGTGAGTATGGATGATATGTATATATCATAGATTTTGGATCTCTAGAAGGTGGTAATAGGCCTTGTAACACAAATGAGTGCTCTATTATAATTTAGATGACAAGGTACCACTATACATGATAGCTTTGAGTAGGATGATGTTAGAGGAGGGAGTGTTATATGATCTAGGCTCTACCATCTAGGTCTAGCTTATTGATTATTTATTTTAGATATGATTCAAAGGATATAAGACTATGGGATCAATCATATTATTAATAGCATGGATATATGAGAGATTTCTTATGTATCAACTAATTCGGTTACCCTATGTGGTTGATAATAGGTCACCTCAAGTAAAGAGATAGAGGGAGGACTATGTAGCACAAGTTGTGCCCCACATGATAATTCTACAGATGGTAAGACACACTGACATAGTGTGGTGACCATATGAGCATCTAGTAACTACCTAGGAGAGATAACACATAGTTATACTAGTGCTAAATAAGAGAGAGGTAATAGGGAACTATACAATGTGGAGAGAGCCACATTTAATGACATGGGTGCTAGGGTAGATGGGTCTACATCATCCAATGATATTGATACTCATGCTTGAGTAGTAGACTTAGCATGTGAGAGAGCCATGAGGGAAGAGGGGACTCAAACCACTGATATTGAGGCCATGCCAAGAGTAACCATGGATTGGTCAGGTATAATGATGGGCAATGTAATAGGAAGTGGAGGTAGGGGTAGAGATATTAGATGTACCATCACTAACTCCATATAGATACAAGTTATAGCCATCAAGGATATAATAGTGATGGAGGTAGGAAGAGAGAGTGGATATCATCATCATCCTTGGTGATTTAATAGAGGAGCTAGAGTAGATGATATAGAGACCACTCAAATGGAGGCTATAATGGATGTGAGCCATGATAGCTAGGTTTGAGTTGATGAAGTGACCTACATAAGAGGTACAAGGAGGCCATATAGATAGGGATACTATGCTAGTTAGTCACATGGATGGAAATACCATAGGAGCTAAGACATAGATATGTAATAAAAAGTATGATTAATTTATTTCTTAAGTTGTTATTTAGTAGATAAATAGATATTATGAGATATGATAGTGATCCAACATCCATCTAGTGTGTTGTTGTAGGCATACCTAAGGATGAGGAGAAGATATGGGGGTCCCTAGTTAGGGGAATACTCCATGACATCCTAGATGATACTCTACATCCATATGGCCCCATGACACTAAAAGATCTGAGTGTATGATCTACCCCAGCTTACGTGAGCTAGTTTAGACTAGCGATAAAGGTCATGAGGTAGATATAGATGTAGAGAGAGAGAGAGGGCAAAACCAATAGTAGAGATGGGTTTATGGGAGAGGCAATCCTAGAAAGCCTTAGTTAATGAGAGAGTTGTGCATTAAGATACATTGACATAGATGATGTAGGCATTTATGGTGATGCAAACCTAATTGATGTAGGCACATGTAGTGACCCAAACTAAGTTGGTATAGGCATAGCTATAGATAGCATGTTTATAGGAACATATAGAGGGATTGATGTCTCAGACTGCCTCATTACAATGAACCATTTAAAATATTCAAACTAAGGCCTTATCAGGTAGCGTGGCTAGGCCATGAGATAAACATGATGGGGCTTAGCCCTAGTGGTGAGGCTTTGTATATGATCATATATGTTGTATCAAACTCTTTATATATATATATATATATATATATATATATGATGTATCATTTTGGCATATTAGTGTTGGTTATGTATGTTATCTCTATGATGATTGTATTTGTTCATTATGGTTGAGGTTGTGGATGCTTTGAATATATTTCTTTCTAGCACATATATTTAGCTTTGTTGTATATGTTATAGGAAATATATGTGATGTGGTTTCTTTTCTTGCATTATGGATAACACATGCATGGTTAAGAAGAAATAGGCAAAAAGACTTGGAAAAATATAATCAATCAAAAAGTGACCACACACTAATTAAAGTTGGGAAATGTGTAATAACATGAAAAATGAATAAGTATAAAGAACAAAGAGAATGGTAAACAAGATGGTAAAAGTGGGATTTGTTTTTAAACCAATGTGAAAGATTTTTACACCAAATTAAAACCAGTAAAATCATACTAAATATCACATTGGGAAGTATGATAAATAAAGTAATAAAATGGAAGGGATGAAAAGGCAATGAATGGTAATAAAAAAAAAAAAAAATTAATTCAATCAATCATACTATTTTATGATCGGAAGTATAAAAGAGAAACAAAATTTGCAAAAAAATGATCTTAAATTGATCATACTAATTCAACCTAGGAATTATGAGAAATTAGAGAAATGGTTATAATCTTACATGCACTCAGAAAATAAGAAAATAAAAGGCAAGATAAAAATCAAGTAATCCTAAAACATACTAAATATCAAGATGGGAAGTATTTCAAATGACGTGTAACCTCATAATCAATTGAATATTATCTCTTCCTTGACACATGTACTTTATATGGTGACTTGTTTATTGGAAAAAATTTGTTTTATTATTTTGTGAGGGTTAGGTCTTATCCATGGTCTTACACTGTAACTCATAAAAGTAATCCCAAGGGGTACCAAAATAGCATTGGTAAGTAGAATGATTAGGACTGTTAAATCAACAATGTGGGTAATAGGATGGAAAAAAGTGGTAATTTATGAGGGATTTTGGGTCCTATCTATGGTCTTACAAAGAAACTCACAAATAAAATCCCATGGGGAGTGATCCAAAAGCTAAACAATATTTCCCCAGAAGAAATATTAGGAAAGGGAATGTAAAAGGCATACTAAGGACATGAGAAGACACTAAGTGACTAGTGGTCGTTTATGTACAAATAAAACCTATTCCCTATAGACATAATGCTTTGTAGGAAAATAAGTGTGCTACTAAGATCAACTCATGAAGGTAGATTGGTAAAAATAAAATTAAAATGGAACTACCTCCCCATGACATGTTCCCCATTATTCAGGACCCCTTATAGAGCCATTGATTTACTGTGAAGATTGGGTACTTTCATGAGAAAGTAGGTATTATTAAGATATTTTTTTAAATTATCCTCTTCTAATCAACTATCCTACCACACTGCAAAGTACCTCAGCTATACCATGAGGCTAATTGTGGAGTTGTATCTTCAAATAGAAGAAGGAGATGTGCTTTGAATCATGTCTTTTAGTGTGATTTGACTTTTGATAATATTTTTATCTTTTTGATATCATTTCTTTCTATTTAAAAGATTTGGATTTTAACTTTATTTTTAAGGATTTTTAAAATTCCTCCTTCATATGGATTTGGAATGACCAATCATGAGAGAGATAGTGATACACATGGATGAGATGTAGGTTAAGGCTAAAGGAAGCTAAGTAACCCAAGACAAAAGACTAACTAGGATACTTAGGCTTGATAATGAACATGTGATCTCAATTCTCAACTGTGTATATACTTAGTTTTTAGAAAAGGAAGAAGGAAAAAGGAGATCCAAAGGAGGAACAATGAAAGGAAATAGTAATGAGAAAGATTATTTACTAACTGATCACATGGTAAAAGGAAATAATAACCAAAGGGAATAGGGTAGATATAACCAAGTCACCATGAAAACTATCTATGAAAAATAAAGATAAGAAAACAAACAATCATGAAGATACTAAGGAAGAGTTTTGAGAAAAACTCTAAAGGAAAAGAAAGTAATGATAAGGAAAAGACAAGTATATATGAAATGTAAATTAAAAATAGAAGCTAACTATAGTACAATAAGGAGAAACATGATATAAGATAGGAAATAATTTGACATAGTGTCAAATGATATAATAAAAAATAGATAAAAATAATATTGAAGTGCATGTCCAATCCAAATGTAAATGATAAATCACCATGCATGTGCTCATTAATACTAGTAAATCTATCCACACACATTATCCAAAGATATTAGATAAATCTCAATGAAGCTAGATACCAAATACTACTAATGTCTCATTAATATTTGCTAAATACTAAGCAAATACTTCTTTCCTAATCTCCTCAACTAAAAAAGTAGGAATACTCATTGGATCATGTCAAGGAGGAGAATTAGTTGAAGGATGGTTAGGATAATATGTGGGAATGAGATATATGGGAGATGCAAGAATCACTAGTGGAGAAGAATCCATGGGTGAAGGAGGTCCCATGGGTATAAAGGGAACCGCAAGTGGAGGCATAGAAGGTGGTGAATGGACCATAGGAGGTGTAGTTGTGGGAGAAGAAGGAGGAACCTTCTTGTGAGAATGACTTGTGGGAGGAATGGTAGAATGTCTAATAATAGCTATAAGATGATCCTTAAGATATTACTAAATGATATGACAATGATTAGTGTTATGTGTGTCACATTGGTGCCATAGATAATACCTCTCACCATACATAGGTATATGTTTAGGAAGAATATTTGGAGGAGGTATGGTAGTGTTAATTGATGAGGAAGAAGGATGCAAGGTATCAATATATTGTCATAACTTGTGACAAATGGTAGAAGAGTGATTATCTATCCCATGAAATAAAAATATATGCTTATGAGCATTCTTAAGAGAAACACTCATGAGAAAAGGTGTAATAGGCATGGATGAAGAAGGAAATGGAGCATTAGCCCATTTGGCAGGCAAAGGATCCATCTTCGATAAAGGAAGCAATCCATCACCAAGAGAAGGTGGTGAGGGAGAATGAATGGAAATAGGCTAAATAGGAGTACTAATGGAAGAAATAAAAGTAATCTCATCAATAGCGAAAGAATCAATAGTAATTGGTTCTAACATAGATTCTAATGTGGGAAGATCAAGATCAAAAAAATGTCTAAGGAGGGTTGCACTAACCTCAAGAGTGAAAAAATGATGAGAGTCAGGGAACCTAGAAAAATGGTAAGGCTCGATCATAGAATGATCCATGATCATAGTCCTACATGGTTACTAAAAAACTAGAGGTGTTGGCACCATCTCTACTTTGTGATAAAGAGGAAAAATGCAAGAATCAAGAACTATAAATGTTAGAACATGAGAAGATACACTAAAATACTTGAATAAAGAATAATGATAATGTATAATCTTGGCATCATAGGTTTAGACAAGGACTCCTACTAAAGGATCATCTAAAGAATATCCATCATCATAATTTGGTGTATGAACATCAATGACACAAGTTGGAATAATTTTATCATTGGAATAAGCATCGTGAATAGAATGCCTAGTCTTGGATAAGACTATAGGAATGTCATCACAAGGTGGTTTATGAGAATGAGGTTGCAATGAGGCTAGAAATTGTGAGATGAGATGAGGTGTGAGATTGAAAGATTTGATCTTTAATTTAATCTCATTAGGATCATCATCATCAAATTTTAATAGGTTAGGAGGAATGTTACCAATGAGCTCAAGATGCCCAATCTAACCTCTAGTTTAGTTGACAAGAAAGTTAAAAATTTATGATTCATAGAATGGAATATTGGGTAAAGACTCAAGAGTAGGAATATTAAAAACACTACGATCGTATAATTTATAAAAATTATAAGGGTTAGTATCTCCTTAAATCCTATAAATGACTCCATTATAAGGGAATTTGACACATTAGTAGGTGGAAGAAGAGATAACTCACATACGATGAGTTCACGACCTACCAAGCAAGATTTTATAAGAAAGAGGGAAATTAAATATCATCACCTTCACATGAATGGTAATAGGTGGGATAATAATGAGAAACCACACACACTCAAGAGGAGGAATTTAACTTCTATCGTATCCTTGGTAAGTACTACGTGTAGACTTAAGATTGCATTTTGAATAGCTAAGGGTTTTAATGAAATCAAGAGAAGCAATACAAGTGCCAAAACCTTGATCAATCAATTCTAATTTGACTTTGATATCACCTATTGGGATACTAATAAATAAGGGAGGATCATTTGCATGAAGAAAAATATCATCAATAATCATAGATGCAATGGGAAATTTCAAAGAAAGAGAAGTATCAATAGTTTCATCAACATTGATGGACATCTCTTCACATTGTTACAAGATACTATCCTCAAAACTAGATAAGGCTACCTCCCATCCTAATAAGGGAGGATGAGGGACATTAATCACAAATAATAGATAGTTATAATGATTAGGAGATGTCCTCATAAGCTCAAGAAATGGAATTTGAGATGGGAGATTAGTGAGTTCTGCAATGGGATCCCACTCATCATAACTAATGAGAAAATTATTAGATATAGGTACGTAATTGTTAAAGAGGTCTTTGGAAGGAGGAACCAAAGAGAAGTAAAATTTGTGTTGATAAGAATGATAAGGTTTAGAAGAAGGTTTTAGATCATTTGGTGATAAATAAGTAGTTGGTTTAGATTGATCTTGAGAAGTAGAAGTGTTAATAGAAGGTTGATTATCATTGGAAGGTTAATTGCCATTATTATTAGAAGATTATGGACCAAGAGTAGAAATAGAATAAGATGTGTTATCCAAGGGAGAATCATAAATTGGATCATCATCAAAATCTATAATATCTTCTTGTCCCAATTCATTTAAATGAGTTAGATAAGAATCTTGGATAACACAGAATGTCTTTGAAAGAGGTGGGGTGGAGATAGGTTGGGAATAAATGAAAGACACCACCCTTCACATATTTGTCATGATAACCACATTTTCATTAGAAGTGGGTTTAACAATAATTTAGACATTATTTGTGGAGGAGGAGGGCTTGTCTTGGTTTTCTTGAATAGGTTGATGATTAGGTAAAGGATATTTGTAGTTAGCTAAATGAGAAATTGTTTGATTCAAGGCTTCGGTTTTATCATGAGTTTTGTAATCCTTGAGAGAAAATTCATAATATTATTGACACTTTTGAGTGATAGCATCATGATCAAAATTATGGCCAAGAATAAAGTCCATAGCTAAATTAAAAAGTTGTCTACAAGTCTCATGAGAGTGACCCCAACTAGTATGAAACCAACAAAATTTGTTAGCATCATACTAGGTTTTCATAGGATGAGTAGGGTAAATATCTTAAGGGAGAGGCCTAGGTAAATGATTAAGTGATTCATCTAGAGAAAGAGGTTTATGAACATTAACGATTTTTACTGATGAGAAATAAGGATTAGTATATTTTTGAGAAGGAGCTGGTTTTGAAGAAGGGGTAGGAATGACAGCTTGAACATTGTGAATGGTTTCATATGAATAGGTAACACCATCATTGGTAATATTTTGGATTTTCTTTTAATTAATTGATGAGTAACCATGAAAGGTTTGGGTGGCTCAAATTTATGCATAAGGAAATCTTGTCTTTTATCTTAGTCAATGGCCTCTTCCAAGGTACATGGAGAAAGGGTACAAACTCAATATTATAATTTAGGAAATAAAGCATTTGTAAAGAGATGAAATAAATTGTTATCTACCATGTTATGTTCACATTTTTTTGACAAAGTCTTCCATAATTTAACAAAGGATTGAGTGGTTTCATTTTCTTTTTTTTTGTAATTGATGAAGTGAGCCAAAGTGTTTTTAGGAAGATCACTAGTTTGAAATTCTTGTACTAAAGCATTTACTAAATCTTCCAAGCTAGTAATGGAATTAGATCTAAGTTGATTATACCAACCCAAGGCATCACCTGTGAAGGTTTTCACAAGGATTTTGGTATCATAAAAGGTGTTTAATTTGACCTAATCCTTATAAAAAAATCCAAATGTTTTAAGATAAAGAGTAGAATTAGTTGATATTTTCTAAGAGATGGTAGGTTTTATACCTATGATATCAGTGTTAGTAATTTGAGTAGTAAGAGGTTTATTTTTTAAAGGATTGATAACTTTTTTAACTAATGGAGGTTGAAGAATGAGATTACCTTGAGAATAATAGAGAGGGGGAGGAGGAACACTTTAGTTATGTGTGCCCTAAGCCATTGGTTGTAGTTGTGTTTAAATATTAAGAAGGTGGTTTTGCATTCTCATCATTTGATTTATGTTATGAGCTTAAAATGTGTTCATTTGATTGAGAGTTTGTAATAATAGTTGATGAGTCTGATTAGTGTTATTATAAGTAGTGTTGGTGTTTGAGTTAGTATTAGTGGCTTGGGTACCACTATTAGTGTTACTTGAGTTTGATAAGAGCTATGAGAATTTGAAGCACTAGTGGAAAAATTTGCTTGTGAAGAAAAAGATAGACTATCAAATGGTTGATATGAAGAAGCACTAGAAGCATGATTACCTTGGGTAGTAAACAATGAACTAGTGGATGGATTAAGGATAGTGGATATTATAAGAGGGCCACTAGATGTATAACCAACCATATTATTTGAGATACTAGGCATGGAGGTAGAAGAAGTTAAAGAATAAAAAGTCATAGCATAAGGAGTCAAGATTCAATGAAGAGGTTGAGAAGCAAATAAATCAGTATCCCCACATCCAATTGAGAAAGTGGAAGTTGGAGAATGAGGTTCTCCAACTTGATGGCTAATCATGAGATTATAGATGGTAAAAAGGTATTTCCCTCTATGTTGAGGGAATTCTATGATAAATAAAATAATTTCAAGAGTATATTATAAATAAGATTGATCTTCTAAGAAGAGATAGATATGATTCAAAGAGGTATTATGAGGATTCCCACAATTCATTGTATGGGTTGTAATATGGACATTACTAGCATTCTTGAAAGGAATTCTACTTTGTCTATGGGAGACCCTATTAGGATTGGTGAATTACATCATATCTTTTGATTAATTTTTAGTGTTATCACCAAATAGATAGTCCATGATGAAAGGAGGAAAAGTCAAGATGAG
Organism: Torreya grandis; assembly: GCA_037957365.1. NCBI lineage: Eukaryota > Viridiplantae > Streptophyta > Pinopsida > Cupressales > Taxaceae > Torreya > Torreya grandis. The sequence continues at coordinate 2,389,995 of JARHVA010002230.1, forward strand.
ATAAATAAGAAATTAGAAAGTGACTGTAATTGAACTAGATCAACTTGGTCAACCTAGTGCAAAAATTGGGTCTGTGAAACTAAACTAGGTCCACAAAATTGACCTAGTACAGAGAACAAAGACTAGTAGAAAAGGGGGAAAAGTCTAAAAATAGTACTAGGTCTACTAGGTCAACCTAGGGTATTGTACAGGGGCTGAAAAATATGCTAGGTTGACCTAGTTGACCTAGTACAGTAAATAAGAAAAAGAAAGGAGTTGATAATAAATTTATGAAAATAAAGTGAGATAATTTTGTAGTTAATCTAAGAAGGTAAATGGTGAAAGTAAGAAGATAATTAATTGAATTGATGTTAATCAATCTAATTGATGTACCTAAAATAAAACCTTGCACTAACACTGGCTAATGCAAGTTCTGGCACACACAATTGAGCAAAGAGAAAGTAGATAATTTGGAAAGTAAAGCTAGCTAATTTGTCAACTTGGAATGTTTAATTTTATTAAGAATGATTTTAAATGATATAAATTTGGTTGTAAATAAGGTACTAAATAGTAATATATGGATGGTTTCAAGTGAGTTTAGGATGAAAGGGATTGTGGTGACAATGATATAGGCTTGGTATTGGGGCCTACCACCTCACTTCACACACTATAACGATAAGAGTATTGGGTGCTTAACCAAAATATACCATTAACTATGCTTAATACTTGAATAGAGTATCAAGTTATCTTCCCCCTTGGTGATGAAATCCAAGTAGGTTGGCCTGGGAGTCAAATGTTAAAATACTTTTTGATGTTTAAGTGATTTGGTCATGTGTGCATAAAATAGAAATAATGCAACTAAGTGATTAATTAAAAGCCTCCTAATTAGACTATGTGAACTATTCTAAGCATGCAAATAACTGAAATGAAAGAGGTGATTAACATATAAGGTGAATTCCAATTTTGAAACAAGGTATAGTGAAAACATTTTATGCATAATAAATAGAACTAGGTTGAGAGTATTGAGCTAGCACTATTCAAAACAAGGTTTAGAAAACCTACTAGGTTGACTAGGTTGACCTAGTTTTTTCAAATATAAAATAGGACATAGAACTAGGTTGACCAAGTCAATCTAGTTGGTTGTGCAAGGGCAATTTTGAAGGCTACAAACTTGAAAAAAAATACATAAATAGAGAGATAAAAAATAATATAAACTCACCTTGACGGTTTAGAGAAATAATTTTTTGATATAGAACCTACAAATTGGGTTGAGCTAGTCGATGAAGAAAATATAGAAATCTATTTTAAAAGTCCTAAAAATGCACTAGGTCAACTTGGTCGACCTAGTTGGTTGGATTGGAAGTCTAGAAATGTATGAGGTTAAGTTGGTTGACTTAATAGGATATTCTAAAAGTTTGGAAAATAGAATTTTTGTTGGGTTAAGTTAATAAATAAGGCTATACAAAGACTATTACAAAGTGACTAAAAATACACTAGGTCGATCGGGTGGACCTAGTAGGCTAAATTGGTATTTTAAAAAGTGCTAAAAAACTATACTGGGTCGAGTTGGTCGATCTAATTTCCTATTCTTATGCACAAAGAAAAATAAAATTGGGTCATCATAATCAAACCAGTATGTCAAAATATGTGATATAAATGATGACAAAGTAATGAAATATATGTGAATAAATCCAATAAATATTTTATTCATGTCGGGTTCACAAAAATATATGAAATCAAAATTGCATGATGTAAATGAATCAATCCTAGATCAAATAAAATAGAGCACACCTACACTTCTGATTGGGGATACACTTATTAAGTAGGAGCATGACCAATATGGGGATACTCTAGACTTGATTACAGGATTACTTATATCAATTATCACAACACATCATGATAAGAAGGGTTCCAAACCCTGTAGTCTAACAAAATCACACAATGACTCTAAAAGATTCATATGGTTTGATGTTCACTTATGTAATAAACATGAAAGTAAACTATTTTAATAACAAGAAAAGTAAACTAATCTAGTGCTCACCAAAGCTTATGGCACAAAATGGGGGTTAGAATAAATTAAATAAATAAAAACAAATTTAAACATGTATAAAATACATATACTCACATCAATATATATGAAATCCTAATACATATAAGATAATAATACATACTGCATTATCTATCTACTCTTACAAAAGAGAAATAAAGTTAGGAATACTTACCTTCGAAGATGAACCTACTAAGTCTCATCCTCTCCCTTGGCCAAGGTGCTTCACAAGAGATATTTGTGGTTTGTAAAGATAACCAAGTTAAATCAGATCTAGGCTACATGACCTACCGAAGCATCTAAAAGACTTCTTCACAAGACAAGATCAGAGCTCCAAAAGAAAGTATTAAACCCTAAATCTTTATTCCTCAAGTAGAATGGTCAATAAGTATATGTTTGTTAGCACTTATTCACTTAATTGTTTGCTCTCTTTTGACTCTTATGAAATGGTGGTAAATGACATTATATATATATATATATATATATATATATATATATCTTTCCTAAAAACTATTTGGACATGTTGGCTCTATTAGGTCGATCAAGTCGACCTAGTAAATTCTTAGGCTAATGCCTAAAGTCTATGCTAGGTTAGTCAGGATGTAAAAAAGTCAAAATAGAAAAGATGACCCTAGAATACACTAAGTCAACCAGGTCGACCTAGTGTACTAAATAGGTAAAAAGGTAAATAAGGTAAGGAATGAATGAATAAATCATGATAATGGCTAGAATGGATAGGAAAGAGAAGAACATGCCTAAGTTTCATGGTTTTAGGGAGCTAGTGTGTAGATAGCAAGTGGCAAAAGGAATAATAACCTTACAAAGCATCGATGGTCTACCCACCCCTTTCTTGATGTACCTCTTAAGTAATTATTGACACTTGGATTCACACCCTTGAGGAGATGCTCAGCTCTCCTCATATAAGTGGCACAATGGAAACATCTCTCTTGTTGTGGGTGGCAATTTCACTAAGATGAATCTCTAGATAAGGGGCTAGTTCCCCTTGATGCACCTTTAAATCTCTCTCTGACCTAACAATTGATTATGAAAAAGGGTTAAGAAAAATAACTAAGAAACTAAGAAATGATGCACCAATGTATAATGTCCTCCCAATTGACTAAAAACACTACTTAAATACAAACAAGGTGTTTCTCACACAAGACTCACAACTCAAGATTCATTACTACATCAATTTTTCATATGCTAGATTCAAGAAGGTATATGATTCTTAGGAAGGGAATGAATGATTAAAAAGAGGGATACAATCATGGACCACTTCTAGGATATCTCTTCACTTAAAAAATAATACTATCAAAGACCTATAACAATCGCCTTTCTACAAATTGGTAGACCATCAAGAGTACAAGCTAGAAAAGATAATATTTCACTCAACTAGACCAACAAGATTTAGGTCATTACTCAATATTGCAACATATGAGTGGAAAAAAAAATATTATATTTATTCAATACATATGAGTGTTAAAAAAACTTTGGTATTTATTCAAGTACAAATCTAGCTAGAGTTTCCCCAATAACTAGTGGAGGCTGCTCAAAGAGCTGAAAGAATGCATATATATAGATTTTGAGAAAGGAATCAAGTAAAAGAAGTCCAAAGGTCACTAAAACATGTGTCACCTTGAGAATATCAATTAAAATTACATGTGAAAGAGGGGTGAGATGATTAATGTCATGTTAGAAGTCTACTTATTTGAAACCTATCAGAAGAATGGTGAAAAGTGGCATAAAACCTCTAAAATTTGCACTCGTAACTGCCTCCATCATAAACTATCCAAGAGTATTTGAAAATGAAAATGGGGAAAATTACACATTGCACTATTCAATTAACATGAGACTCATAAAAAAAGTTTTAGAATTCCCTTTCTAACTTCCAACCATCTTATGGACACCTATGTTCATCAATTTCATGGGATCTCTTTGGTTTGATTGACTTTCAATAATGACCCAAACAGTCAACTTGTCTATTATTCACTTTTTTTGCCTAAACCAAATGATTAGGTATTTACATTTTTTACCTCCATATTTTACCTCAAGTTCAAAAAAAGATTTTTTTGACTCCAATAGCTATTTTCCATAGTTTAAAGTTGATGTTTACAGGGCCATCACCTTCCTCATTCCTTCAAAACATTTTCCCAAAGAAATCATTCAGACAATCTTTTTGAAAGAAATATTTTGGTCTTTACTAGGATTAATTTCCAAAACCTTTTTGACTTTATTAATTCCTTCAAACACAAATTTTGAAATAATTATGCCTTAGTTCTTTTTCAATGCAGATAATTTTCCTGAACAAATTCTATGGACAATTTTTTGAAAGAATTCCTTCATGCTTTTTGTTTGGTACTTCGAAAATATTGAAAGTGTCCTTTTGGATTTATGTTTGGTTCACTTTTTTATGGATGGTTACCCTTCAAAAACTTTTAAAATGACCATTTTTCTAAAAAAATACCCTTTGGAAGGATTGCAAAGTGTCCTTCAGAAAAGATGAACTACCCTCCAAGAAAATGAAAATGACCCCTTCAACTTTTCTAAAATGGATCTTCAAAGTTCTTACAAATGAACCTTTAAAAAGTAAAATTTTCCCTTCAAAAACTTATAAGTAAGACAAAATTGCCCTTAAAAAAAATTAAGATGACCCCTTCATCTTTTTAAAATGGTCCCTTAGCCCGTAAAAGGTCCTTCGGGGAAATTGTTTTGGAAAAAATGTCTGAAACAATTCTTGACAGTTGAACAAAAACCTCAAAAGAATGAACACTTGTAATTTTTTTGTAGGCTTTGTATGGAACATATCCTCTAAATGAAATCTACATAATAGGAAAACCCAAAGTCTTGCAGTTATGGAAACCCAAAGTTGAACACCAAGATAAACTTGAAGTGAATGACTGAGCTTGAATGACTAAGTCCATAAATGTTTTTAAAGAAAGTCTTTGAATCTGAACAAATTTTCTTGTGATTCAGTGAAGGACCTAAAAATTAGTACATAGGAACTTTGAAATAGGATGAAAAAACCCACATGATTAGCTTCCTCTACAAATACTACACGTGCAATATCTATCACTTTGCAAATGTTCTTTAAACTCTACTCGAACCTATTAACATGACTCAAAGAAAGTAAAAGGACCTAGATAGCAAACTAATCAAAGATAATAGCATTCATATTATATTGAATAAAATTTAGATCACTCTATGACATGATATTTACCCCTAAAATATCTAAAGGCCAAATTTTCATATAGGGGTGCCCAATTTTGACCTACAGAGTCAAAAATTGGTCAACAAAATGGTGACTCGCAAGGGTAGTATGCCTACTATACTAACCAAAATAGTATCATAAATAGTCCATTGGGCATGGATTCATCTAAATATTAAAATAAACAAGAAACCATGACCATGATTCAAAACTTGATCAACAAGACAACTATTTACCACCTCAAAACACACAAGGGAAAGAACAAACACACTTGTGCTACTAAGCACTTAGGAGAACTGAACGTAGTAGAAAGAGAACTAATTATGTATAGCTAACTAGGTATACTCTGCCTCCTCTTGGATCAAAGGGGAAAATTGAAAATACTCTCACTTCATGGCATGAAGGATTGGATGAGTTAATAAGCCTTTTGTCCCTTATCATTTCTCCCGCCATGCTTCTCAGAAAGTCTACTAACCTAATTAGCATGATGCTAATTAATAACCAAGCAAATACAAATAATCTAACCAAGGAAATTAACTCTTCTTGTACATGATCACTTTATCCATATTACTACCCATTCATTTTATCATGATCAACTCCCATCCTTTCTATAGGCATGATTTCAAAAGGATTGAATTCATGTTAATTAGAAACCTTAGGCCAATATGATCTTTCTCCATCCTTCAAAATCTGATGATTTCCTTCTAGAGGGTGATATCCCTTCTTGATGAAAACAAATATATCATTCTTAAATTAACAGTCCTCTTAAAAGAATAAACATGAAAGTTTGTTTCTCCTTTGCATACTTACTTGAGCTCCAATGCCACCTTCTCCATCTTTGACCAACTGATAGATTCCTTGAAGAGTACAACCTACTCCAATGACTTCAAATAAGTCATCCAAATTCTGATCAAGAACCTCTCCTATTCCATCCACGGTATCTTACAAATTAAGAAAATAATCAATGATCATTTCCTCCTCATCAAATATGGAGGTAAAAGCTTGTGAATTGTCTTTTTTTTTCACCAAGGGGAGTACCTATGGTGATTTTATCCTCATCTACACTCATGAATTCTCCTTTATCGGTCATGAATTGAGCATATTATTATTCACTTGCCTTTCTCAAGATAGGTTCCTCAACACAAGGAAAACATTCTCCATCAACTAAGGGAATTCAACACAAGGACTCTCAAAATTAGGTGGGGAATGAAATGTAAGGGGTTATTTTGAAAGATCATGAGAAAGAGGGGGAAAACCTTGGGCCAAAATCACTTGATTCTCTTCCTTCTAGTTGACCAACACTTCATCAACATAAAAATTAACTTGAGGAATCTCTTGATGAAAGGTAGATGAGGTGTGTTTAGGAATAAGATCTTTATTTAGGTCTAAATATTCCATCTCACCTTGACTAAGTAGTCTCATCTTTTCCTCTAATTCCTTAATTTGGTTAGCTAGATACTCTTAGAAGAGTCTTTCCTGGAGCTCATAGGAATCATCATAGAGATGTGAAGTACATGAAGGCTGCCATGGAGTAAAATAAGCTTCTTAAGGAAGGGTGGAAGGGACTTGAGAAGGACTAGCATAATTTTTCACTTCATACTCTTAAACAATAATCTTCTCTTCTTTCTTTCCCCATGGTTTCACTATTTCTCTCCAACTCATGATCTTAGGATTGGGACTCTCTGCTTGAGGAAAGTTAGGGGAGGTTTGTATAGGATCAAGATCCTCTTCAATTTCATATTCTTTGACAAAAGATTTCTCCTCTTGATGATAGGCAACAACTTCATTCACTTTCTCAAGATCTTGAGCTGGTTTATGATAGACATTTCTCCAACTTGGAATCTTGACATCATATTGAGGGGATTAAGAAGGTTGAGGGAGACTAGGAAGATTTTACACATTCATAGAGGCGTTAATTAAGGATGAATGTGTTGGTTTTCAAAGGAAATAGGATGACCTTCTTTAAAGGAGGGCACATAATTTAAGGAATTTAAATAGTTAGTCTCCATAGAAGGTTGTACTAATATCCATTCGTATTGGATTGCTAAGCGCAAAGGATTAACAACATGAGTAGTTAGTTTTGGTATAGGAGGAAATACATTATATGGGTTAGAAGGTTGACTCAGTTTATTTTGGTGAGCAAGTGTTATTTGATATAATGGATTTGGTGTACAAGAGGATGGTTTATTTTTTATGGTAGAAGGTTATCTTGGGATGGAAAAGGGCATACAAGGCTGATTTCCTTGAGTGGGTTGATTCCTCCATCTTACTAGTTTATCCTTCATAGATTGTATGACTTGAGCTTTTCTAAACAAACACTCATCCTTTTATATTAGCTCTTATTGATATATATTTTTCTCATTCAACCTATATATCTCCAACATTTACTTGTCAAACTCTAACATTATCTCACTAGCACTCTTGGATTGACTAGGAGAAGGATAACTAGGAGAGTTTCTTAAGGTGATTATATGAACAACATGAGCTTGATCAAAACTATAAAAAGGAACATAAGGGCCATACTACTCAATAATGGGATTATACATACAAAATATGATTTCTTGATGCACTAGGGCTACTTGACTAGTTGATTCAAGTTGGAGTCACCATTGGGGCTGATTGAAATGCCTCCAAAAGGCTAATTAGTTGAGGAACACACCAAGAATTCTTCACCTCATTAGAAAAATAGTCCCATCAAGTGTGCTAAAAATTATTGACACTTGGATTCATGCCTATGATGAGATGCTCATCTCTCCTCATCTAAGTGGCATAATGGAAACATCTCTCTTGGTGTGGGTGACAATTTCATTGAGATGAATCTCTACATAAGGGGATAGTTCCCCTTGATTTACCTTTAAATATCTCTCTAACCTATCAATTGTGTATGAAAAGGGTTAAATAAAACAACTAATAAACCAAGTGGTGATGCACCAATGTATAATGTCCTTCTAATTCACTAAAAACACTACTTAAAGACAAACAAGATGTTTCTCACACAACACTCACAACTCAGGATTCATTACTACATTAATGCTTCATATTCTAGATTCAAAAAGGTATATGATGCTTAGGAAGGGAATGAATGATCAAAAGCGGGATGAAATAATGTACCACATTTAGGATATCTAAACACTTGGAAAATAATACTAGCAAAGACCTATAATAATCTTCTTTCTATAGATTGGTAGACCATGAAGAGTACAAGCTAGAAAAGACAATCTTCCACAAGACTAGACTAACAAGATTTAATTTATTACTCAATATTATATAATATGAGTGGAAACAACACTTGTATATTTATTTAAGATTTCTTCAAGTACAAATCTGGCTAGAGTTTACCCAATAACAAGTGGAGGCTACTCAAAGAGCCAAAAGAATGCATATATATAGATTTTGAGAAAGGAATCAAGTAAGGGAAGTCCAAAGGTCACTCATACATGTGTCACCTTGAGAATATCAATTAAAATTTCATGTGAAAGAGGGATGATATGATTCATGTCATGTTATGATTCTGCTTGTTCGAAACTAGTCATAAGAATGGCAAAAAGTAGTGCAAAACCTCCAAAATTTGCACAGGTAACTGCCTCCATCATAAACCATCTAGGAGCATTTAAAACTTAAAATGGGGAAACTAACACATATCACTACTCAATGGACATGAGACTCATTGTCACAACTATATAATACCCTTTCTAACTACCAGCCATCCTATGGATACCTTTGTTCATCGATTTCATGGGAGCTCTTTAGTTTGATCGACTTTCAAAAATGACTTGAACTGTTGACCTGTCTATTATTCACTTATTTTACTTGAATAAAATGCTCATTATCTTTTTGTTTATTACCTTCATATTTTACCTCAGGTTCCCACCAATAATTTTTAACTCTAACAGCTATTTTTTATAGTTTAAAGTTGACATTTGTGGGGCCATCACCTTCCTTATTCCTTCAAAAAAAATTCTCAAACAAATCATTCAGATAATATTTTGGAAATAAATATTTTTATATTTCCAAAGATTAATTTCCATGGAGTTTTTTAATTAATTAATTCCTTAGAACAAAAAGTCTAAAATAATTATGCCTTAGTTCTTTTTCAATACAGACTATTTTCTCAAACAAATTCCATAGATAATTTTTCCAAAAGAATTCCTTCAAGATTTTTGTTTGGTCCTTTGAAAATTTTCAAAGTGTCCTTTTGGCTTTGTGTTTGGTTCACTTTACTATGGATGGGTACCCTTTATAAACTTTTCAAGGGACCATTTTTCCAAAAAAAAAACCCTTTAAAAGGATTGTAGAGTGTCTTTCAGAAAAGATGAACTGCCCTTCAGGAAAATGAAAATGACCCCTTCAACTTTTCTAAAATGGACCTTCAAAGTTCTTGCAAATGACTCTTCTAAAAGTAAAATTGTCCCTTCAAAAACTTTGAACTAAGCCAAAAGTGCCCTTCAAAAAAATGAAGATGACCCCTTCAGCTTTCTAAAATCATCCCTTCACCTAAAAAAGGACCTTCAGGGAAATTATTTTAGATAAAATGTCTGAAACAATTCTTGACACTTAAAAAAAAACCCAAAATAAAAAATTTGAAAGAATGAACACTGGTACTTTTGTTATAGGATTTGTATGGAACATCTCCTCTGAATGAAATCTACATAATAGGAAAACCTAAAGTCTTGAATTTATAGAAACCCAAAGTTGAACAACAAGATAAACCCAAAGTGAATGGTTAAGCTCAAATGACAGTCCATGAATGTTTTTGAAGCAAGTCTTTGAACATGAAAAACTTTTCTTGTGCTTCGACAAAGGACCTCGAACTTCGTTCATAAGAAATTTGAACCAAGATGAAATAATCCACGTGATGAGCTTCCTCTGCAACTGAAGCACATTTAAGATCTAGCACTTTGAAAATGTTCTTTAAACTCTACTCAAACCTGTTAGCATGACTCAAAGAAAGTAAAAGGACCTAGACAACAAACTGATCAAAGCTAATAACATTCATATTACATTGAATAAACCTAAAATCACTCTATGACATGATATCTACCCCTAAAAGATATAAAGGCCATATTTTCATATAGGGGTGCCTAATTTTGACCTGTAGGGTCAAAAATTGGTCAATAGGCATGCACTTAGAGACATTGACACTTGACTGGTTCTTACAAGATATGAAGTGTTAGTAATCAATAAAAGTTTGAAAATGTTGTGTATACAACTATTTCATAATATTTATATTAGTTGGTGGTTGGGAACCCCTATGGCATGCAAATCTTTCCAAATAAGAATATGATCTATGCTAATTAAAATGAATTATGTTCAGTTATAAGTCTAAAACTAAACTAAGATGGACATATAAAATTAAGCTTTAATGTAAAGTGAATTGGTTAAAAAAGAAGAAAAAGGAAGGGTAGGGCAGAGAGAAAATATGTTGTTATTAATCTTCATTCTAGACATCATGACAAAGTTCAAATATTGTCTAGGCATGTACTGAAAACCAATATATGATATGAAATAAATTAATCTTGAATCTTACCACATATCAATCAAAATTCTAAGGAAAGTGAAAATAATGCAAATAAGAACCAAGATTACTTTAAAGATTTACCCTTATAAGAAGATTATTGATGCACATCTACAAATGCAAAATAACTAAAATGAAGTAAACTAGAGAACCTTCAATTTTTCTAGCATAAACACAAGTTAACAATTATACAATCAAAGTTACACACCAAGAGTCTACCAAAACTATTTAAATCTAGAATTCAAAGCAAGTGAGATAGAGGCCATATAACAATTCACACAAACAAAATGAGACAATCTTATCAGAATTCTCTGCTTGCATTAGTTTCTCAAAGTTTACACTAGTTTTTAGCCTAAAAACTCTCCCTTTTACAAATTATAATAATCCATTTTATATAATGTTAAGGAAGTATACGGATCATTCATATCAAATTACAAGTGTACAAGTGCAAGGACAGTTGCCCTTTCTAAAAAGTTTCTATAATACATTAGACTTTTCCAAATGAACTAACCTATAGGAAATGTGCTTTTAAAAATTTCACATTCATTTACAAGGGAGTATTCTATTTTCAAAATATTAAAAATTTATACAAAATAATATTCCTAACTAACTTTATAGACCCTATGTTGATGTTGCCTCTTACCTCTGCTAAAGAATCTTTAATCTATAATATTGCTCACTAATAAACTAAAGATCCACCATTGGCTTTTAGGAAAACTCCTTTCCATGATCCTCTAGGTCTTTAAGGTTCATTTCAATCTTCTCTATATATTTTTTGATGCCCTTGGCATCTCCCATTTTCTCTTTGGATGATAAGAGTAAACCCATGGATTTCTTATTGCCATCTACTATTTGGTTTTTCCCCTAGATTATTACTTCTTACATAAACTAAAAGGTCTTGTGTCTAAGCTCTTCATTAGTTATGAGACCCAATGATATAAGGGTTTTGTGGTCCTTTATCAATCAATCTAAGATATGATACATTCCATCTTCTAGTTTCTTGAAGTCTTTGGCAAGGTCTTCCATTCTTTTAGATCATCTATCCACAACCTCAATATTGTCAACCAATATGGCCATGGCCATATTCAAATGTGACTTGTTGATAGTTCTAAAATTTGGGAATATATTCTTGGATAAGGCCTTAATCAAGTCTTTCACCTAAAGACTTGCAGCTTGCCACTAGCCAACATGGCCTATTGCTTTAGAGATTTGCTTCTCTATTTCTCTTTGTCTAGTCCTAACTACCTTTAAAGAGATGAATAGGTCATTTATGGTGTATTTAAACTTCTTGAATCTATCCTCATGAATTTATAAGACAATATACTCTTTCAAATTCTTTTTTTCTTGTAATATGCCCTTTATCATTACTTGTAGCTAATTATTTTGAGCTGGGGCCACTTCAAGGATCTTTTCCTTAAACATCTTGTCTTGTCCTATCTTTTTCCCTACCATTAGAAATATACCAAAAATTAGTTAAATCTCCTAAAAGGTGAACTATTCACCTTAAACCTTGGCTTTCTTCTCAATTACTCTCTCCATGTTGGCCATCTCTAGGTTGAACCGAACTCCCACTGATGATTCTATCACTTGAGGAGTATGGATCTCAAATTGCACTCCACTTGAAGTTCTAGGAGCATTCATCTATGTTACACTTGACTTTCCAAGGGTATCCATGCATGTTTATATTCTCTATTATTACAATTCCATAATCTAGGGATTGATTTCATCATGCACATGGAAGTTAATAGACATTGAAATGCCCTAATGGTGGTATATGGTTAGAACCTTTTTCAAATTTCCATATATGAAATATTCTAGAATGGAGGGGCCAAAAATTATATTATCATCACTAAAAAAGTTGATTTCACTCTAAGGTTGAGTGAAATTCAACTTTGGCTTCTTGCCTCCTACTTGAACCATAGTTATCTCATCTTTTCTTTTAGGTTGGGTTATAATAGGAACTAAGTCCAAATCTAATTCCTTCTCCTTTTGTTTCTTTGCTTCCTCCTAAGTTTAGGACTGAGGTTATTCCATTTTTAATTCTTCTTCATCTGATTGGTAGGCACTAGCTAGTGCCTTTAGGTAATCTTTTACTATCTCCTTAGGGTCTAATGTAATTATGTCAATTTCTTCAAATTGTGACTCTAGTTCTTCAGGAAGTGTGAAGATGATGCTACTTCACCAGGTCTCCTCTCCTCATGTCTCTTTTCATCTATCCCTTTTATAATGGGAGGATGTATATAAGATGGTTCTAGTAACAAATTATATTATTTAGGCCCCATATACCATATATCCTCACTTGGATTTTTCTCTCTTAGTAGTCTAGCTTCAAGGTTGATGTTATGCTTCTTTAATCTTGCCTAGACTTTTGTGAATGAGGAAGCTCAAATGTATATAAAATCATAGACACCAAGGTGATGCTCATAAGTCATGAAATCCTTTTATAGGGGTCCCATTGTCTCATTTCATCAATCTACTTATTTAAGGAGGACCTATTCCTAGATATAGTCTCTACATGGTCCTAATTTTGGAACACATTCCTACTAATAGTTAAAAGAAAAAATGGAGCAATCCTTTCCTTTTTATTTTACACATGTTATCTATCCCATGGAATAATTGGTATGATACTTCTTTCTTTACTAAATTTATGGGTACATGGACTAATAACCTAAGGGGTTGGCTCATAGCTCCTTCTATCTAGATTATAGTGTAATCTAGATATAGCCAAATGTCCCCAGTGAGCTCAACATACTTCTTGATCAAAGTTATAACCTCATTATAGGGAATAATTTAATGGATTCAACTAAGGTTGGGTATATCCAATCGCATATGTAATAAATATGGTCCCTACACTTGAATATATGCAATTTGGAATAATACTAAGAGACTATTTATCTCCCATCAAGTGATAATTCTTCTATGTTGGGGATTTTTTTAGTGGATATCAAGGCATCCAAAAGATAAGACATCATATAGAAATGGTTTATAGTTTTCTTCTTTATTGCATAGAATTGTTGTTTCAAGCCAATATTGATCATCTCTACAAGAGGGGGAGTAAGTCTTTTCTTAACCATGAAATACATAAAAGGGAACTAGATTTTATTGACATAGGTCAGAGACTATTTGGGTTCTTGAATATAATCATGGGGTAAGGAAGGTTTTCAAGTCATTATTATTAGACCATTCTCTAATTATGGGTAAATCTACCTGAGGCTTAGATATATTTTATTAATTTTTGAAGGAAATAAGTGAGATATAAGAAATTCTTCTAAAACTATGCTCATGTACTATCATGTCTTGGTCAATTTTATAATCCTTAAAAATAGGAAAAATAACATTGATGTAATGTAGTACTTCTAGTTTTTTTGTTGAATAGTGAATACTTGTTATTTGAATGGCAATCAGGTCATAGTATCTCTAGCTGACTGATGTAATCTTTTCATCCTCTCTTGTAATGGTTGGCAGCCCTCGATGGTTGAGAAAAGCTTGGACTAGTTGTAATCTCCTATGTTCAAGGCTACAACATCAAATTCGATATCTTTGAAGACTCTCCCTTATGAATTTATGGTTAGATAGAATTATGTGTCCTCTCTATGTTTTTTTCTAGCTACCATGACTATGATTTCTTTAAAATTACACACTTGTGGTCGAAAATTCACCTCTTGATTAATTTACACTTGCTTAGGTGATAATTTGGCTCTTTCAAGCTCGACTATGATCAATTTGAGATTGAATTAGGGATTTTGTAGACCTTAGGGTTCTTCTATAGGTTATTCCTTAACTTTAATGGTGATAACTTTTTCACTTGAGTGAGTTTGTGCCTTAGATTTAATTTGGATCTTGGCATTTATACCTTTGCTTTTTTGAGCCCATAAAATAACTATTTTTATCTCTTTTTGTACATTTGGCATCATCATGGTATCTACATGGCACTTTTCATGATAGATTATTTATTAATGTTTGAAAACATGACCATTACCATTTAAAATCTAACTTTTTATTTTGTACCATCAAATCTTCTTAAACAAATCAACATGGCTCATTGATCTTCATCCCAAAATTTGAATACTATTGGATATATTTACTATGGTTTTTATAGTTATGACAAGTTTCATTACCACAGGTCTCCTAATATTTCTTGAAAAGTATATTTGCATCTTACTCCATTTGATAAACTTCATCTGATTAAATGTAGGCTATTGATTATAATTTGGTGGATGGAATGTCATGGGTTGTTTATTGCAATTTGGTCTTGACCATGGCACTTGTCACCTTCTCACCATCTTGGAGGTTATATTGAAACCTTGACACAACCTTGCTCTATCAGATCAATCTCATCCATGTGAAAATGAGTTGTAGATCTTGAAAACATGCATAATGTTTAAGTTAGTATCAATACATATAAAGAACTTAGCCTAAACACTTTAGACTATGGTTTTATTTCATGTTAATAGACACAAAATGAAGCTTAGGCTAAAATATTTAAACTAGGTTTGGATCATTGTAAAAAGGGGACCCTGCATAATAAAATGGACTTAATGTTAGGTTTTTGACCTAAGGTTTTATCATATTAATAAACACAATAAAAATCTAGGTTAAAATCTCTAGGCTAAGTCTTATAACAATAAGACCCTACTTAATTATATCAAACTAATAAAATAGACCAAGCATAAGATTTTAGAATAAGGTTTTGTTAGATGTTTAAAAACATGACTCAATATTAGGATAACATTTAAGCTAATTCTAAGGTGTTTATAATTGTTCTCATGTAATTTTACTTAGTTTATGATAGGTCAAAGGTTGATGAAATATCAATTTTGGTAGTGAGGTACAAAAACCTAAGCATGTTTATTTTCCAAATGATATTCTATTAATCCTACAACATGAATACAAACATGTTCATTCATCTAAGTGAGATTAATTCTTGATCTTGAATTTTGATGGTCTAGCACATGTTAATGATGGTTGTGTGAATGTTAATCACATTTATGTAAACATCAAACTTAAGCTCTAATGATTAACCATAGGAACTAAAATTTGATGATCTTTTTGACATCAATGATCACCTTGTGGACATCAAATAGTGGGAGAGATAACATCAAATTCAAGTCTCATGAAACATGATGTGCCCCATAAAACTTTTATTTAATATGCCTCATTCGATTGATCTTGCCTAAGGAAATGTGGGTCATCAATTATGATCTAGGTAGTTTGATGTCATTAAATCCTATAATCATAAATGGATTAATTGAGATTGAGATCATTTATAATTTAGATAAAAGTATAATATAATTCTTTAACATAGGTCCTTAAAACATAATAAAATGAAGACCCTTCCAATAATTAAAGTCATAACATAAGTTTTATCCTAAGGTTTTATTTTATTTATAAATACAATAATAATCTAAAGGTAAAACTTAGGCTAAGTCTACATTATAATAAAAGGGGGCCCATTTTTATCTATGATGATCTCACTATGTTGGATTTTTAGCATCTACATTAATATAGATCATCGATTTTGATCTATGGAACAGATTAGGATTGGTCTCATGGGTTAAAGTCTTAGTCATATTGAGCTCATCTCACTTCATTCAATCAACTTTGACCAATTCAATTTAGGCCATTAATCCTACAAATAAGCATAAAATTTAATTTAGGGCTTAAAGACATATAAGACTTAGGATAAAGTCTTAGGAATAAGGTCTTGTTTATGTTAATAAACATGAATGAGGCCTTAAGATCAAGACATTGATCTAAGTTAATAACATATGAAAAGAACCCTACATATAAAATGTTAGACCATATTAAAATAAAAGGGGATAAAGGTCTAGGATATGAAAGAGACCTAGTATATAATTTTTAGACTAAGATTTAGTCGTGTTAAAAAACATGACTAAGCCTTATTATAAAAACTATATAAAGTCCATAACATATTAAAAATTTATCATGTAATTTTATTTCCACTAAATTTGAATTTGAATGAGGGGTCTAAGCTAGGGTTTTTGAATGATATTTTTAGGAAGCTTGAACATGGATTCAATTTGACTTTTAACAAACCAAAGGCTGTTAAAAGATCAAATTAAGATAAAATCATTAAAATTATGAAACCTAGAGATTGTCTACCTACAATGGACATCAGTTAGACCTGTAACATGAAATAAGAAGATCCAAAGTTATAAATTTTTTGATAAGGTTAAACTAGAGCTATGAAAAATAAGACCAACTAAAACATGGTGCAGATGATCTTTAAATATGAATAATGTGAAAACATGGTAATGATGTTATGATCAAATGGATTTTCAATTTTAAGGTATAAATTTGCAAAATTTTAACACAAGGGTCCTCATTTTTCAAGAATGGGGGTATTTTTCCCTTAATAGACTATAATCACTTCTAGGTCTTCAAATCTATATAGCCAAATGTGTCTTAGAGTCCTCTACCACTTTTATTTTTATTGTATGAGTAAATTCTCCTTTTATCAAAAGATATGGACAAAATATAGATCTATGCATTTTCCCTATGTTAAATTTAAATATTTGAATTAAAATGGTCATAGTTATCCTTCAAACACAATGCTTAAATCTCATGTCCTCTCAGATCAGATTGAATATGCACCATTGATCTTTTTTGATTTTTAACAAATAGGCACCAATGCTTAGATGTTAAACCTCAGTCACTTTGACCTCATGTCATGCCATCTTGAAATGTTGACTTAACATGCTCCATCGATCTCTATGGATCAACCAGGTCTTTAATGATCATTGTTCACCATTTAATGAATCTGTATGAACACCCACTCATTGTTGGATCCTTATCGTGTACCTTTGCTTAGTTATTAAATAGTGTGTACCTATTCTCATCTCATTTATTCATAACTTCTTTGAGTAATGTGCACTATTTATCTTTATTTATATTTAACTCTTGCATAAATGACTTTGGGGACCCTTTCAATATGCTTGAGTAGTCATTTTTGATCCTTAATAACTTTTTCTATGATTCAATGCAAGATCTCAAATTTAGACCAAATGATCTCCTCACATAGGATAATCTATTTATGTGACACACTACTCCTAGAACCTTCACATGAGTGAGATATAATTCCATTAAAATTCCTTCTCAAAATATTCTATCATAGAACCAACTATTTCAAAACCTACTTAAGAGGCTGACTTTGAACATACATAACTTTTACCGCACTTCAGTGCATGATCTAAAATTTAGCAAAAATAAACTAAGATCAAAACTGAACAAACCCATATGATTAGTTTCTCATGAAACCTTCACATGTGAAATATATTCCACTAGAAAAATTCCTACTTGGCTCTTTCTTGCCTTAAACAAAATTGGCTATGGAAAAACACAGTCAAACTCCTTGGGAACCTAACTTTGCATATGCATATCTTTTGATGCATTTCATTGCATGATATAAATTTTATAAAAAATAAAATAGGTCTAAAAATTAAAAAACCCATATGATCAACTTATTTTGAAACATACACACATGTGAGATATTCCATCATAAAACTACTTACTTGGCTCTTTCTGGCCATATTGCAAATTTGGCTAAGTATGGGAAAATAATGAATTCTAATTGAGAAGCCAACTTTGCACCCTCATATATTTAACCATGATTCGATGCATGACTTGAGATATATCACATAATAACTAGGGACTAATTTGATCACAACTGTATGACCAACTCTCCTTGACTCATTCCCATATGGTAATGGTGACATCATCAAACTACCTACTCATATTTTCTACCGCTGGACCCAAAGTATCTAGATGAGAAAAATGATGAACTAAGTGAATTCCAATCATGTAAATAAGCATTAAAATCATTATTTACTTCTAATAGGACCCCTTTCACATTCTCAAATCACCAAACTCAACCTTGATGCTTTTTATCCATGTTAATACTGAAGATCAAGCAACCATACATAAAGCACACTAAAACAAGCACATTGCACACTTTGTCATTATCACATAGAATATCAAGGAACTTCATCCACTCAAAATATAATCTCTATGACATCACCATGACATAATCATGAAAACTCTCCAATAATCTCCCCCTTTGTCATTGATGTCAACAATCATCATATATAGTATTGTATAGCTCACCTTCTCTCTCTTCAAAACACTCTCATAATAGGAACTTCCTCCCCCTTTGACACAATGATAAAGTGGGCACAAACTGATCCTAAAGACCTAAAAATACTATTAAAATAGGAAAGGACCATCTTATAAATATGATACAAACTCCCCTTACCTTGAATCCTACTTTAACTTGCCTTAACAACATCCTCTTGATCAATGCTAACACTTCTCTTTAATCAAGCACTACATCTAATGAAGAAAGAACACACAAAACACTAAAATATAATGTAACTCACCTAGAAACATCTGAGAGGGACTTTCCCTAATATTTTTGATAAATTTCACCTTATGAGCATCTTCAGATCTCCACAAATCATGAGGAGCCATCACACATGCTTATTAGCCATCTATCTCAAGATATCATAAAGACCACCAATAGAACTTCATGCCACTCATAAAATAGGAAGCATGCACTAAACTGATTTGATAACTCACCTTTGCAACACACATACCTTTCTCTTTTGAATAAATTGAGCAAAAAACATTCTTTTTCAAACTAGGCCTATCTTGCCTCCTTATAGCCCTACCTAGAACTTTTAAATCCCATAATTTTTAGTAGACACATTTTCAGGACCTAAAACTCCATATCTATAGCACTCTCATATGGCCCCTCAATCACACCAATTTGTATAACTAGGATCAACATTTGCAACATACTTTCTGCATAAACCTACTAGATAATTAACCTTCTATATTGACAAAAACATGAATAAATTGAGAAACACAAACCATAAATCCTATATGAAACTTTATTTTACCACCCATTTGTCCCATTAAACATATTAATAATCTTTAGACTTTAAATCATAAGGTAGACCACTTTTCTAGCATAGCCTAAAACCCTAAAAACTCAAAACAAACAAGGTCAATAAACCTCTTTCTAGTCAATGCACACCTCTAAAACTGCTTTCACACCTACAGACACCCATCTCAAACTTCTAGACCAATATTTGAGCCTTCACACCTTTGGGAGACATGACTTCCTATAACCCATTTTACACCTACTTGCCCTTAAGCTAAAAATTGAGAAAATCAAGAGTACTCAAAAATCTTCAATTTGGCTTCAACATACCATTAGACCAAAAAACACCTAAATCACATAAAAAATAAGTGCATATACCTTTTTTAGCACCAAACACTTCTTAACAATCCATCAATCTCATTAAGCCACTTGGAACCACCCATTTTAACCCTATATTGTAGCTCCTTCATAGATATTTGGAGTAAACACATGAACTTTTTGCTCCCCCTTAACCAAAGACCTTATCTAATTGGAATTATCATCTTGATAATAAAATATTTCTTCTCCATACCTTCTTTCTCAAATTCAACTACTCAATCCTCTAATCCTATGACTTGACCAATTACAAATCTCCCCCTAATTTCATGCTTCATCAGGAACATGACTTCTTAAACGAGTCTTTAAATACTATCCAATCATAGTAAACTATCATATATAGGTACCTCATATTTATAACAATCTAAACTTACATGGCATACACAACTAACATCTACCAAAAACTAATATGCAAATAGATATTTAAACTCACCTTTATACCAAAACATCCAAACCACATAATCAACAAGATAACTCCTCAAGATAGGACCATTGAGATTCTTCACAAACTTATTTTATCCAATAGATATATCTATATAATAATTCTCAAACATACCTTGTTTTCATACCTTCTCACCAAATAATATCTGATAGCCACCAAGCTTCCTCAGACTGAAAAGGGTCTCTTTGAAACCTAGATAGAGACACCCCTTTGACATAGAGTTGGTTCTTTGATTTGCAGTCCTTCTTGAATTTAATTAAATATTTTACATCATTATTTTCTTTAGATTTTTTAATAAATGTTGTCAATAGTAACTCTTGAGCCTCCTTTATTTTTGATCCTTTTTCAACCTTGACAAATAATCCATCAAGACTCTTGGACTCAACAAGATTAGTTTTCTTAGTATTTACTACCTCAAGTCTCCATACCATAGTTTGACCCTTCTTATCTTATGCATCCATCTTACCTACTTGATCCTTGAGCTTATTGTGATTTCAAACATAGCCTTCTAGAGCAATTTTTTTATCAACCTTATGACTAGAAGAATTGTCAATGATTACCTTTGGTTTCCATACCTAAGTTTGGCCTTTCTCAAACCTTCTAGGAGATTTATATCCTTTTACACACATTTAAGACCTCTTAATACTATTTAGACAAAATCTATAAATATGTCCACCCTTATGACAACTGAAATAAATAACATCATTCATACCTTTTGATAAAATTGAACTGTGATCAATATTTGGCCAAAACTCCTATCATAGCTCCAAAAGTGTCCATTCTTGACTGAATTCATTTTATATTTATTATCTCTATGAGAATAATTATTACATGTATAACAATGATCACGAAATAAATTAACATACCTTGAAGCATTTGGTTGTCTAACAGACCTTCTTTAATTGCTTTTCAAGTTTTTAATCTCCTTGACTTACTCAGACTTCTTGTGTTCCTTTCTTAGCTTCTTAAACTTATTTATGAGATATTCATGATCATTCTTCAACAATTTTACCTTATTTTTCATCTCATCATACTCACCTTGCCTTGAACTCATTTTGAAATTTGATTCTTTTAACTGAGTCTTAAGATGTCTACATTCTTCTTCTATTATCTTTAGATTTACATTAGTTTCCCCTAACTAATCCTTGAGATTATTGATCTATTTTACATATTCTTTGACTTATTTTTGTTCTTCTTTATTCTTTCCTATCTTGATTTTGACCTTTTCATACTCATCTTTTAGGGAAAAATATTAGTCTTTAATTGATCAATTTCAAATTCATTAGCTTCCATGTTTGAACAAGCAGTCTCCATCCAATATCTAAGAGCTTGGATAGTCTAATTATCACTCTTATCTTCTTTATCCATGTCATCCTTTATTCTACATGCTTGTTATATAAAAATTCCCTTAAAAGAACTAATTTGTGCTTCAAGACCTTTAATCAAATTTCTCATCTGATGATTCTTCTTCTTCTGCTCCTTTAGTTCAACAAATGGACTCATGAGCTTAGCTTCTAGATCAACTTCTTCTTCCTTTCTATCATCTTCTCTACTATTATGTCAAGCTTATTCATCACAAATGATGTCCTCTTATTTTAAACACAAACTTAACTTAGCATCTAGTAAATAAACCTTGAGATCATTGATAATATCCTCATCCTTTTTAGCATCTTTCTTCAAAGTACATATCTATTCTTCAAGTGTCTTGATCACAGCCTTCCACTATTGATTTTCTTTCTTCAAGTACTTAGCCATCTTTGTACCTACTTAGGATCACTTTCAAGTTGTTAGGTTTCTTATAAAGAACCCACTTTGATACCAATTTATAGAGGTAAAATCATTGAGATGGGGGGTGAATCAATGAGCCCAAATAATATAACTTAAATTTTTATATTTTCAAACACTTGATTAGTTACCACAAGAATTCATGAAGCATACACAACATTCACATCAATGAGCAAGAGAAATAATGAAAGATCAATCACATAACACATGACATATGTGGGAAACCCTCTTAGAGGAGAAAATACATTAGAACCTACAATTAGACTATTATCTTATAATAACAAGATCCAAATTAGACCATCTACAAATGATCAAGGAACTAAAATCCCTATTTAGTGAGACTATAATCCCACAATGTGCTACCACACCTGTCTAGCTAAGTTGTAACAACAACCAAACTTGTTAACAAGTTATACCTTACAAGGAGGATAAAATCACCTTAGATGTTAACCTACCACAAAAACACTTTTGAACGCATCCACCTTTGAACTAATGTCAACAACACTTGATGATGGACCTCTTCTTATTGCACTTCACCTTCACTCACACTCAAACAATAAGTGCACTATTCTTCTAATAAAATTATGACCAATAGGTCATACAAATAGTCCTTAATTAGTTCTCTTCAATTCATCCTTAAGGTAATCTACCCCTCCTCTCCACAAAACACACACACATAAGACTCTCTCCATTCATTTCTTAGTCTCACACACTAAGTCTCTTGAACAACTTTCTCATTCTACCTTTTCTAGGATCATAAGGTCTAATGACCTATATGTCCTCCTATACCCCCTTAATTAGACAAACATGTTTAATCTTCTTCACTCTCTTTTGGTCCTCACTGACCTATATATTCTCTTTCAAAAGTTATTACCTTCACTTGGCTCCACATTCTCTCACTCTCATTCAAGTCTCGAAAGTCTAGAAACCATCAGATTTAGTTTAACAATATATAAAGCACTCATGATTAGCATCTTAATTGGTCATTAGTCATGTATTAACCCTTTATAGATATAAAACATAAATACACATCTCAATACAATATTCATAGGTCATCCATAGCATATATGGGTCACCCTTAAGCAACTACACCTTTTTAAAAAGCCCTTATAGGTCTCATGGAGACCTATTCACCCATTTAGCACACCCTCAAACAAAAAAAAACACGACCACTTTTAAATACATGGTTCCACTCCTAATGTCCTTTTTTACATCATCAAATGATCATTTTCATTTTATCTTATGTCTCTATATGCTTAAACAACTCAAATATAGACCTTATACATAGGAACACCATTACCAAACATCTAGTCAATTTCTTAAGCATTGTTCATACTTAATATAGATTGATCACACTTCCAAAATCCACACAGAACATCCTCATGAAGTATAAAACACTCCACAATAGCTAAGTCATCATGAGACATTGAAACATCATCAATACAAACTCGAATATCCTTCTTAGGTCATTTACAAAATAGGCATGAACACAGTCAACTTATAGGCTTAATATATTTAACTATACTCACTTTTAAATCTTTAAATTTATATAACTAGATGAACCTTAGAGTCTTCTTCAAATTTAATTTTTATTTAGTCAATAAATTACCCTTATATCAAAATATATGGAAAAAATACATATTTCTACTTTTCCCCTATGTTAAATTCAAATGGTCACAGTTATCCTTTAAACACAATGCTTGGATCTCATGTCTTCTCAACTTATATCAAATATGCACCATTGATCTCTTTCAATATTTAATGCATGGGATCAAATTATCAGAACCTCTCTCTTGTAATCTTAAAATTTTGACTTAACACACTCCATCAATCTTTATGGATCAACTGTCTTTAATGATCAATAGTCACTATTCGATCAATCTGTTAGAATGCCTGCTTGCCATTAGATCCTTATCCTATACCTTTACTCAGTCATTAAACATCATGCACCTTCCCTCATCTCACTACTTCATGACTTCTTAGAGCAACATGCACCATTGATCTTTCTTGAACTTTAACTCTTGCAGAAATGACTATGGGGACCCTTTTAATATTCTTGAGTAGCCATTTTTTATCCTTAATAACTTCTTCTACACTTCAATGTAGGTTCTCAAATCTGGACCAAATTATCTCCTCACATGGGAGAATCCAACCATGTGACACATTTTTTCTATAACCTTAATATGTGTGAGATATAATTCCATTAAAAATTCCTTCTCAAAATCTTTTGTCATAGAGCCAACTATGTCAAATCCTGCATGAGAGGCCAACTTTGAGCATGCATAACTTTTGTTGCACTTTAGTGCATGATCTAAAATTTAGTGAAAATAAACTAGGATCAAAATTGAACAAACCCAAATGATTATTTTATATTGAAACCTTCACATGTGAAATATATTCCACCATAAAAATTCCTACTCAATGCTTTCTTGCCTTCAACAAATTTGGTTGTGGAAAAACATAATCAAACTACTTGGGAGCCCAAATTTGCATATGCATATCTTTTTATGTGATTTATCTCATTATATAAATTTTATCTCAAATAAATAAGGTATAAAAATAAACAAACCCATATGATCACATTCTCTTGAAACATCCACATGTGTGATATATTCCATCATCAAATTGCTTACTTGGCTCTTTCTAGCCATATTGTAAATTTGGCTAAGTATGGGAAAATAATGAATTATGACTGAGAACCCAACTTTGTACCCTCATATATTTTAATATGATTTGACACATGAATTGATACCAAA
>JARHVA010002230.1:2422500-2435000 GCA_037957365.1 Torreya grandis
TTACAAGAGGTCAAATAGGTGACTTAAGTGTGCCTTCATAGCAATCCAAAAGGGTAAAACCTCATGGTACTTATCCTAAAAAAATGGAATAAAGTGTAATATAGGGTTCAAATTTCAAAAGTGATTGTTAGAGGGGTTATGGATAGGATCAAATCATAAGGAACAATAATGTCTACCACTATTTTCCCATACTAGACTTTTTTGTCATTAGGGGAAACATGTGAAATTTAGGTCTAGGGATGTCTATATAGATGTTTAGAGGGTTTTTTCAAAAATATAAAACATTTCTGTATGTGTAATATATCAATTTAAAAAGGAATATATCCATATAAGTGATTAATATAGAGTGAGGTGGTGAAATAGGTCCATATTAAGTGATCAAGTCAATTAAAGTGAAATAGGGCCAAAATTTACATTATCAAGTATTCATGGCCAAATTTGATTGATTGAAAAATGTATGGATGTGATTCCTTATAATCTAATACATTTAAGTTATTGATTTTTTAATAATAATAACATAAATATGGTCATGAATACTTGATCATGCCTATTTTACCCCTTTTACTATTAATTGAAATGTGTACTTAATTGAAATTTATTTCATCAATTTGACCTTTCCTAAGCATAAGAGAAAACCTCATTTCATTAAAGTCCATATAATATCACCTATGGAAAGTATATTACTATATAAAACATATTTATGCATTTATATGATCTAATTCAGACCCAAAGTTTAACACATTTCTTGAAGGGATAGGAACACCCAACTAGTCAAGAACACCTACCATTATTGTCCATGTTTGTTGATCATGTCCTTTCATCTAAATAGTCAAATTTAAAAAAGGAATGTACCATCAGGGTTATAATTTAGAATCTTAAAACTCTCCAATGGGTTTTTCCCCTCTTAAACCAATATAAAATCACATTAAATTGATTCATTTCATATATCTTGGCAAGCTCATAAATTTGATTACAAAATCTTGTTTACATAACTTCACATTTAACTAGAGTTTCATATTATTCCAAATAAGTTTCTAATAAATGCAAGAAGTCATGATTGAAGTTTGAATTTAATTTTATGTATCCCTAGCCAAGTAATATCAAGTATTTAAGCCAGTTCTATATGTATTTGTATATACAAAGGATCTCTATTGCACAAAAAACTTAGGTGGGATAACTACATGTAAGTTTGATCCCTCTTCAAAGTATTGGTATGTAGGTGCTTAGCATAGTGAGTTTTTGAGGTCTAGTAAAAATCCAACTACTAAAACATTTTTACTCATTCAAATTTACTTATCTTTTTGTGGCATAAATCTAAGGTTTAAACCATTCAATAAGGCATATACATGTCTCCATATAACTTCCAAAGATCAAATCTGGGAAAGAAGACATAATTTTCACTATCATACCTAATTATTTTAAAAGTTACAATTTACACCAAAAATACAAGATCGACCAATAGGGACAACAATGATTGTCTCTCATATCCTATTAGGTTTTTTTATCCTTGAGGGCATTGAGGCTCAACTTCTATAAAGTTTTTGGGTTTTCTACATTATGTATGGTGCAGTTACCTGATGACTCAAAAAACTAAGTTCATTTCTCTTTTACATGGTTTATTCTTATTCATTTATATTTTTCTTTATCTATTTTAGTCATTTATCTTAAATTGTCAATATATAGCTATATTTATATCACCCTACTCTATTATATTCCATTTTTGTGAATTGGTATAATTATCACAACTAATTCAAATCCAGGTAAAACATTTAGTGAACTTGCATGTTGATTGAACCTTACCAAACCCTAAGACTTCCTTAGTATTTCAATTTATCTAGAGCTCAATAAATATGTCCTTCAATAAACCCATAAACCTCCCACACATTATTAATGGTGTTTATATGCATATTAAATCATAATTACCTAGGGTTTGTGCTTATGAATCCCTTAAAGATAAAATCATCACTATGAGAAGTTAAATTGAAGAGTAACAAAATAAAAATTAGTATTTAGTTTTAAAAATCAGACCATGGGAAATCAGATCACATTCACAAAGAATCTATAGTGTATAGGTTTTAATCATGTTTTTGCATCCTCACCTTTTAATTTTATGCCTAACAATATTTCATCTCAAGATTGGAAGCCACAAAAAAGTGCATCTACATTTAGTCAATCCAAAAGTGCACAAAAGGCTACTAAAATCTCAAGTGAAATTTTAAGAGAAATGATTTGAAACAGAGTGATAAATTTACCTACTATACATCATATTATAATATAAAAATATTATTATACATATCATAGAATGCATGGACATAATACAAATTATTGTTTTTCCTTGAACAAAAAAATACAAAGTCTTATTAATAGTGGGGATCCTATAATAGATAAATCAATAAAGAAATTAAATAAAAATGCATCTCCTAAAGAGAAATTTTGGATACAAAAAAACAATTTAAAGTAATAAAATTTATAAAATAGACAATATGAAAAAGAAAGATTACAAAAGGAACATGTTCAAAATCAAAGGCTACAAAGGGAACAATTGGAAAGAGACAAATTAATCAAAGAAAAAATTGAGAAAGAATAAGTTTCCAATGACAAATTGGAACAAGGTTACAAAATCTACAACAAGATAATTTATAAAAACAAGTTCAAAATAAATGAGAAATTCCTGCAACACCTAATGTTAAAAAATATGGTTATGAAAGAGGAAAGTAAAAAAACTTATTCATATCAAGGATTTAAATGCATACCAATAAGGGGTCTTATATTTCTTTTTCATGGGGATGAGGTTGAAACTTTCCAAATAAAGGATGAACCCCAAATCATAGCTTAGTATATGAACCCCATTAGCAAGGGGTGGGTTGGGTTGATTAAAGATTTTCCAACCCTATGAAGGCTTGGTTATGGCATACATGATGAACCCCAAAGATTAGATTTACAAATTAACCCCACTAATAAATCCATTTTACTATTATTGATCACATAATGGAAATAAATTTACCAATGTCAAATTTATAAACTATCAAGAAAAGAATTTTTTTCTACATCATTTATTTTATCTCTTACATATAGGCTACAACACTAGTAAAAACTACCACATAAACAACATATATATGATTAATTTAAATGACAATATTATTTTATTCAAAATAATGTCATCTAAATTTTGTTTTTGTTTCTCTTACAATTTCATAAAATTTTATCCTTAGAGGTTCATGGTTAAAAGTAATAGGGGAAATGATTGATATAAATAAAGGTTACATTAAATTTGGTCATTAATACAAGATTATCTCCATTTCAAAAGAGGATACATATATAGAAAAAGAACATACAAAGGACAACATATTTCAAGTAAATATAGCTAATACAATCATAGAAAAAAAACATGACATAGTGCATATGATAAAAAAATATAAATCTAAATGTTCAATACCATAATATAGGGTAATTATTTTTACATATAAAAATCCAAAAGATGGAAATAATATCACACTACATTTTTAGGATCATGAGGATAATTATGACCATTATATGGAATATGCATAATATGATTGGAATGACACAAATCATATGCTAGATATATATGGTAATATCATTGAGGAATGAAACATACTTGATACATTTTATAATTCTAATATACACATATCTAGCATAATTATTTCATGACATGTTATCCACTTACCACTTCTCACATATTGTTATGCTACTCACATGGATGAAATCAATGGGTAGTTTGTGTATTTCTAAAATATTCAAAAAATTTAAAAACATTACACTAATTCAAAATAACACAAATATGATTTTACATAGATTTTAGACTATTTCATCTTATTCTTCTATTTGTTTTCCTTTGAGATCACATGATCCACTCTTATATGTACTTGGATTTAATTAACTTATTAACCTTTTGAACCTTATATTTTTTTCCTTAAAGATATAGGCAATCTCAAAATAGTGAGCAATTCTTGATAATAGTGACATTTATCTAATTGCATCCATATTTTTTCCATAATTATATCATTTTACCTTCATGAAATAATTGACAAGAATACAACAGATATGTTGGTTAAAATTGTCCTAGTTGGTCGATCCTATTTTTAATACTTTTCTATATAATCTACATTTTTTAGAAAAATACATAATTATATCAATTTCTATATTATTAACTTGGTATCAGTCTATAATTTCTAGTTTTTAATGCAAAATCTCTTTGTTTTAAGCTCTACTATTCATACATTTTAAAAGGAATGTCAACAAGATCATTCTAAATCCCAATATCTCAAGCATTAAAAAAAAACATAACAATAAGATTTGTAAGAGCTTCAAATAAGATATTCAAATACAAATTCAAGATCATATAATGTCCATAAAATAAATTCTATCTATAAAAAATGAGAAACCTTGCATAAATAGGTAAGGATACATAAAAAATAAGTGAAACTAGCCAATGTGGGATAAATCCATGAAAGGACAAAATATGAAAAATACAAAACCTATAAAACATGAGAACCAACTCTAACACCCCTCCCTCAAGTGAAGCTAGGGGATAAAAAAGACAAAAATAAAGTGGCATATCCATAATATGAGTCCCGATAACAAGGCTTGACTAGGTACTCATGTGTAATATATCCACAAAATGGAAAAAAGAAGAAAACTAGTAGGAACAAAACTTACCCCCACCATAATGATTTATAAGAGAGAAAATAAGGGAAATAAGGAAGTAATTCATGTGGAATCCCCCCAAGGATAATTTCCTTCACCCCACACAAAGATCAATAAGATATATCTTGCATGGATGGAAAGTATGTAGGTAACCATCTATATAGGTGGTGAGATAGTCCCAAAAATAAATTTTTCTTCCCATTAATGTACCTTCCTCCTAAGTGTTTTGAATAATATGTCCCAAAGATACATCACCTATAGAAATATTGATGTTAATTGAAGAGACAATACCATGTAAGATTCTGGAAAGACCTCCATGAGTATAGCCCCTAAAGTGAAGTTGCATGATCCAAATCCAAGAGTATGTTTCTCAAAAGAACCAATCACATAATTAGGTGGATCCAAAGTGGGACAAGTAATAAATGTAGTAGTAGGAGAATCAACAAGCTCAAAATCAAAATTTGCAATAAAAATAATTTCCTCATAGAAACCAATGTATAAACTCTTATCCTCATAAAGAAGAGTAGGTGATGAAAGAACAACTATGGCACAATAAAAATCATAACTATTAATTCATGATGGTGTGTCATCCATGATCTCTAAAATTGATGATGATGGTGCTACATCCTCAAGAATCATGTCCTCTCAATCAATGAAATGAATAGGATTACAAAATATATGAGGAGTAATATATGCCTCAAGAAAACCATCATAAAATGACAAGTCCTCACTAAAAACTAAAGAATAAATAATATTTAGAGGTGTAAGAGGTAAGAATTCCTCATATAATTCACCATAAATAAGTATGTCCTCACAAAATGAAGAGGAATCCCAATTCATGACACTAGTAAAGAGTGAATCCTCACTAGACTAATTAGAAGAAAGACATGGCACATTTACTAAAATAATTTTCATAAGAAGTGTAACATAATGATTAAAAAGTGTACTCTCATTGGAACTAGTAGATTCCTCTAAAGTGATAATGTGGTGGATCAACATTCTACATAAGAACAAAGGTAACTTCTGTAAATAGACATCTTAAGTCTAGAAAAAACTCATCCCATAGAGGTGGATCAATAAAAATAAGATCAATGTCCATTTGGAATGTTCCATCACAAGAAAATATAGTATGAGGAGACAATACATAATAAGAAGATAAAACCTCACTAATAGGAGGAAAAGAATATGAATAATCATCATATATGTCATTTTCAAAAGATAGATCCTTACTAATAGGAGGAGAAGGAAGTGCAAATAGTGCCTCACCCATGTCACTGTCAAAACTCAAATCTTGAACAACATCCTTGTCATCATAAAGAGATAAATAATCACTAATAAGAGGAGGGGGAAGTGGAACAGAAGGAGGTGGAGTAAAAGAGGGTGCAAAAGTCCTAGAAAACTCAATATCCTTATAAAATAAGGCTATAATAACATCCTAAGATTCATTTTGTGATTATGATACATGTGACATAACACCATAAACTATCTAAAACATGGAGAAAAATCAAACAAATATCCTAATCTTGCATGGATGCAATTCAGGTAAGATCTTCCTCATCTATAAAGTGGGGAATGTCACCAAGCATAACCCTCCAGACACCTTTCAGTTGTAAGTGAGTGTACATTTTTATCTTCCAAATAATGTATTTGGAGGTGTTTATGGGATAAAATAAGCATGAATCCATTTTTTAAAAAAAGGAAAAAGTTGAGAAGAATAACCCTCTTGAGAATACAAATCCCCCCATGACAATTTAATGTCTCCCAGTGAAATTAATGAACACCCCCCAAAAGTGTAAGGCTCCCCCCATATTTATAATTTTATAAGTTATTATTATTTAAAATATAAATTAAATCAATTGATGGATAATAATAAAACACACACTTTTAAAAAATAGTACTCAATTTTGAGTCACGATTCAAAATTTATAGTCTTTACAAGTTTTCCTATCATTAAAATGGGTCAAATAAGTAAACATTACACAAAAATTATATGTAATAAGGACCAAAAATTTATTTATCACTTCATTAATCTATTAAAAATCCTTAAAAGAAGTATCTCCAAAAATTGATTTAACATAAACCAAGTATAGGTTGTTAAAAATGGGTGAAAGTCAGCTTTAGGAAGATTCTATGTAAGATCTAGAAACATTTGTTGAATGGATCTTGTTGTGATGTCTCAAAATGTGGTACATACTAATTCATAGTGGTAACACCTATTATAGGATAAAATTATACCTAAAATAATATCTTAGCTAAGAATAATATCTAAAATTTTAGATTGTATGGCCTCAAACCAGAAGAAAATTGACCAATTATCCAGATGATGAAGATAGATTGCTATAGTAATTTTCAAGATGAAAAAAGATCGATAAAACCTGATATAAAATGATTTAAACTTATATGGTTTGAAATCTAGGAATTTTATATAACTAAAATAGGTTTTATATCTAAAAAATTAGATCTGTAGTACCTATAATGAGAGAAAACTAAACTGGTGGTAGGTATTTACTAGTGACCAAAAAGTAGGTTTTTGACTAGAATAGTTGTACAGCCTAATTTTTAGAGATTTTAAAAAAAATTATAGTTCAAAAATATCATATTAATAATCTATTATACTTTCATATTTCTAGATTTTGATGTGTGTATGGCCTAAAACCATAAAAAAACATGCACAAATTACCTAAAAATATTCCAAAACAAACTTAAACATGGGTCTAGAAAAATAATTACCTACTGGTAAATCCTAAGATATACATGACCTCATAAATGGACAAAAATAAACATATCTAAGATCCATACAATGTACATCCACTCTACAAAGAAGAAATTTTGATAAATGGACAAACCCTTGTAGCAACAAACTCATAAATGGATGGATGTAACACCTCCAACTCTGATACCATGAAAGGAACATCAACAAGATCAGTCCAAACCCAAGATTTGAAGCATTATAGAAAAAAAATCAAATTAAGAGTTGTAAAAGATGAAAAGATGATATGTAAATATAAAGGCAATATCATATAATTTTCATAAAATAACTTATGTGTTATAAATGAGAAGCCTTGCATATATAGGCAAGGACAAACAAGAAGTAAGTCAAACTAACCAATGTGGAGTAAATTTACAAAAGAACAAACTAGGAAAAAGACAAAAACTATCTATAGAACCTAGAAAATGTGATAACCAGCTTTAATATAAATGACATCTTTTGATATGTGTACATTTTCGTAAATGAGAATGTATAGTTAGCTACTTGCATTAATTTTTTAGTCTCATATAGATTTTTAATAGTTTCAATTCAAATTCCATAGGGAAATTTTCTTATATTTGGCCAATATTTCATTTCCACTTATTTCAAACTATCCATATTAGTTTTATTTATTCTATACTTGACACCTTGGTTTAATTACAATATGTATTATAGTTTCTTTACCTATTGCAAAAATAATATATATATATATATATATATATATATATATATATTCTTAAAAATGCAAAAAACATTCAAATATTGCCAAAAAATCAAACTCAATACTTGAACATGGTTATAATTATAATTTTCATATTTTAAATATGTTGTTTAACTCATGATTGGTAGATCGCATATTCTTTCTATATCACACATGCATTTCATGAGTATCTACGAAGTATTATGCAGGAAACACAAACCTTTTCACATTTTAATATGTTGGACTCTCCTCTACCCATTGGCCTTGATAAGTTGGGGTAATCTTAATCACATGTGGCATTATGCATGTGTTATCATTCTATAACCCCTATATTATTGCACTTTTAATTTTATGAAAATATCATGATAACATTTCTATCTTAAATAATGTACATAAATATGTTATTTTGTAGGATATGATCACATGACATATGCATAGATTAGACTACCTTTTCTAATTATATATTTTATTGGTTTTTATTAATTTTGTGTATTAGATTACAATTTTTTTATTTATATATTATCCCTTAGTTCTTGTAAGTGATTCTTTACTTGATGCATCTATACGAGATCTTGTGTTTTTTTAACATTTAAACATGTCCTTGTTTTGGCCCTTGGCTCTATGTGTGTTTTGTGATATTTAAACATGTCATTAATTTTCCATTAGCCTTATATTTTGTTTATGACACTTGAACATGTCTTTGATTTGTCACTTCACCCTATGTGTGGTGTGTGAAATTTGAACATGTCCTTACTTTATCCCTTGGCCCTTTGTGTGGTGTGCAACATTTGAACATGTAATTTCTTTGGCCCTTGGCCCTATGTATGGTGTGAGACATTTGAACAAATCCTTGATTTTACCCTTGGTCTTATGTGTGGTTTACAACATTTTAACTTTTCCTTACTTTTTCCCTTGGCTATATGTGTGTACAATTTGAACATGTCCCTTGTTTGTGACATTATTCATGTATATGCATGTTCTTTAATACATTTTAACATGTCCTTGATTTTGGGATTTTCCCCATCTTTGTAAATTATATATCATTTGTGTTTTTTGTGTGTATTTTTTGATCTTGATGAGTTTTATAAGTGGCATGATCCATATCATACACTCCTAACATACTAACATACTAATTCCATGAGATTCATTGATATAAAATATTGGCCTTTATTCTTAAGATTTATTCAAATTTCAAACCTTACTATGCTAACACTTTTACATATGATACAAATTTTAATAGTTACATCTTTATTATGCATGTTTTAACATAGCTTTTCTTTTGAAATGAGTGAATTTTCAAGAGAAATTTTAATCAAATAAAAATGGGTGAATTTTAGTAGGCTTCTCATCCATGAGATAATCCATTTTCAATAGAAATAAAACTTTCAAATTTTAAATTTTAAAATTCAATTACTGGCACATATTAATGGGGCATATGCCATTCCACATGCACTCCTATTTCCAATGTCAATGAGAATTCACACACATTTAAAATTCTAAAATTAAAATGGGAGCATGATATAGTTTTATACCACATTGGTTCTATCTATGGATATGGTAGTGGAATGGGTGCACTCCATTCTCTTGTGATCATGATTTCAAATACCATGATATACCAGGACATACCAAGATTTTATAATTAAATCTACAAGTGATTTGTATCAATTGATTTAGTTTAGTTTTTAGTGTATGACTTGGAATCACTGAGAATTCTAATAGTTTTTGTAATAATATGTTAATATTACAACTTGTTTACATATTGGGGTTAAAAATATGGACAAAAATAATCACGTTTTAACATTCATGAATGAGAAATATTTTCACTTCAAAAGAGCAAATGTAAGTTTGGGATTGATCATCCCCATTTTTTCTAATGGTTTGGCTAAGGAATCATCTTATCCAAGTTCTTCATGGGAGGAACCAATTATCCAATGCTTTAAGGAAGCATCATCACTAAGAAAATTCACAAAGAGAAGCATTGATGTCACACATATAAGTGTCTTCATTCCATACTCTCATTTGAAAATTTAAATTACTCAGATACAATCAATTTTTAATTTAATAAATTTAATTTCAAATTAAATTTTTCAAAGTTTAATCAAAGTTTCAAATGTTCAAATTAAATTTTTCAAATTTCAATTTTTAAAGTAACAAAATAACTACTTCATGTGTTTTACAAGGTTTACCAAATAATAAATTGCCTTACACAATTGAAGTATCCAACTTAAATACAAAGTGTGACTTATACACTAAGGTATGACTTTCCTTAATCTATTAATTACATGTCAAATACTAAATGGGGGACTGGAGGATGGGGGAATGTATTAACCTATATTTGGTCATGAAAACTTGATCATTCTTATTTTATCCCTTTTTACCATTAATTGGCATGTGCACTTAATTAACACTTATTTTGATGATTTGACCTACCTTAAGCATAAAAGGAGACATTATTTCAATACAAAGCCATATCTTTTGACTTAAAAAAATAATATTACTATTTAAAACACCTTTATTCATCTATATGCTCTGACTCATACCCAAAGTTCATCACCTTTCCTAAAGGCATTCCTATCTGTATCTGTTGATTTATCCTTTTATTCAGATAGTCAAAATTTTATATAGGAATGTATCCTTAGGGTTAGACTTTATATTATAAAAATATACAATTATTCTTTTTCCCTATTTAATCACTATAAAACTGCAGTCAATTGATTTATTTAACATATCTTAGCAATGTTATCAATTCAAGTACAAAAGCTAATTTACACAAGTGCACACTAAAGAAAAGTTCCCTATTTTTCACAAATCAATTTCCAAACACATCAAGAAGTCATGAGACAAGTATAAATTTAGTTTTATGAATCCCTAACCAAACATTATCAGGTTTTTAATATAATTATATATGCATTTATGTATTTAAAATAGAAATATTTCACAAAGCACTTTGGTGGGAGAACTACATTGAGTTTTGATCCCTCTTTCAGAGTATTGGTATGCAGGAAACACTCAGCATAGTGGGTGTCGATGTCTAGCACAAATACAAATTCTAACCCATTTCTAATCCACATCTTCTTTTCTCATTATGGCATAAAACTAGGGTTTGAAACATTCAAGAAGGCATAAACAAGTCTCTATATGACTTCCAAAGATCAAATATATGTAAGAAGACCAAATTGGCATTGTCTCACTAGACTATTTCATAATTTATGGCTTTCATAAAAAGGACAAGATCAACCAAAAGGAATGACAACAACCATCACTCATATCATACTGGGATTTCATGTCCTTAAGGGCACTCAATCTCAACTTCTAGAAGGTTTATAGGTTTCCTACATTCTATATGTTCATGCATTATGTTTTCATGTGAAATCACCTCTTGACTCAAAAATATAAGTTCATTTATATATTTCATATTTTAGCCTTATTCATTTATATTTATCTTTATATATTTCACTCATTATTATTTAGCTTTATGTTTAGGACTGTATTTATAGCACCCTATTCTATTATATTCCATTAATGTGAATTAGTATTATTACCATAACTAATTTTATATTGAGTTAAAATAGAAATTATTCACTCATTCTTGATGATATTTTTTCAATGGTTCAAAACATGGACAATGTTAAATTTCTAGGAGTGGATGGTTTCCCTTGTGAAAACTACAATCCACATGGTAGTTTACTAGACCATACTTACTTTAGTTTTACAAGGAAGATATGCATATTAAATCTTTAGTAAAAGTTATTAATCAAGATCACACTAAATTTGTCCCTAAATTAGGATATCAAAAGTGAATTTCCAATGGGAATCCAATAAACTTTATGAAATCATATCCAAATCCTTTGCTCTCTAAGTACTTCATATCCTCTAGCAATAGTCTTACTATAAAAATCATGTTTTTATCAAAAGTTGTACATCCTTGATAAAATTATTGTGGTTTGGGAAGGTATAGAATTGGGCCATGCCTATTGATAATAAACATTACTTATGAATCTTGATTTTGAAATTTCATATGACTACATTAACTGGCCCTTTATCCTTTCTATGTTAAAAGCTTTAGGATATGGATATTTTTTTTAGTTTGTATATTCTTTGATGTTTTGTCTTATTTAATTATTAATGGCAAAAAATTTGAGATGTTTGGCCTCTTTTGATCAATAATTAAATGGTTTCCTCCTCCTCCAATTCTCTATGTCTTAGCCATTAAACCATTTCTTTAATGGGTTGCAGATGGATTTAGAATCACAATAATTTATGGTGGCCCCAAATTATGACAAGTGGTAGAATTTTTATTATTAAAACTCTAGTTATAAAATCCCTTAGGTTGTTCATGAAATGCATTTGGATAATGTATGTATGATCTAGTCTCCTCAAAAAATT